>JAWQFJ010000881.1:27500-30000 GCA_034096865.1 Theodoxus fluviatilis | reverse complement strand
GACATACACACGCAAGCACGCGCGAGCACACCCACACCCACATATGAGCAGACAGACATGCGAACAGACGTACAATAGAACGGAAAGACATCGGACGAGTGGGTGGATATAAGGACTGGCAGATTCGCAGGGAGGGAAGCAGGTAGGCACACAGGTGTGTAGACCTGCAAGCAGCATTCGGATAGACATGCAGGTGAGCAGAAAGGTGGACATGGAGACGGTAGAAATCTAGACGTGGAATAACCTAAAGATTGTTCTGTAGGCGAGCGAGCGAGAGAGTGGGGTGGGGGGGGGGGGGTGGAGGGGTGGGGGTGGGGTGGGGGTGGCATAACATAAGGGACAACATAGAACATGTACGTAATGTGCTCTTTTATCTATAGTCTCATTGAGGGCATGCGAAGACAAATTATGATGAAAATTGTTTTCATCCTATTTTCTGAACTCGATGTGTGCATAAACCTGTTCCGCAATCAAATTAGTCATGAATAAATAACTCCTTACAAAGGTTTGCAGCGTTTTGCTTATTCCGTGAGTGAAATCTTTAGTATGGTTTCGACGCGTTTTTGATGAGCATATACACAGCTTGAATTGATTCCAATCAAATAAAAGGACACCATGATTCTTCAACAATGCAGCGTGTTACATATTACATTTTGTTTGCATCTCACCCTGACATTTTTCCTATTTAAAAACATACATTGATGACTGGTCCAAGGATGCATTTGAACAGTTACAAGCTGTTTATCATTTCAAAGAATTATGTGGTCCTAATTGTTTCTTGAAAAGTTAGTTCTAAATTCGAAAGACACATCAATTAACGGGAAGCACCTTTTCACTGTACTTGGGTCACTTGCACGTACTGCATTCTGAACCGCAAGACGATGACCACGTACAAGTAAAATACTCTAATGCAAGACTGACCAAACTGATTTCAGCTTTGCATCCTCAAACTGATTTTCTTTCATACTCTGTTTTACAACGCTCTTTGTAGGGAACTCTGCAACCGTGAGCCGTGCAACGAGCCGTGTCGACGCCTGCTGAATTGTGGCCATCGCTGCATCGGGCTGTGTGGGGAGCCCTGCCCCAAGCTGTGTCGTGTCTGCGACAGAGAAGAGGTAGGCAAGATCCCCCCCACCCTTGTCAATTGCAGGATCCTCCACGCAGCGTCCCTGATATGATGCGCTCCATGGTAACCAAAAAACATGGAATGCTCTGCTGACGTGACTCACTCGTTGAATTTTCCCAACAGTCAGCATCGCTTGTCTGCTCGACGTTCATTTACACAAACGTAGCTTTTCCAAAAGCCTTTTCTCTCCCGCTTGTCTGATAACATGTGCAGATTCTGTCTGTGTTTGTCTGCCTGCCTGCCTGCCTGCCTGCCTCCGTGAGTGTGTGTGCGTGTGTGTGTGTGTGTGTGTGTGTGTGTGTGTGTGTGTGTGTGTGTGTGTGTGTGTGTGTGTGTGTGAGTGTGTGTGTGTGTGTGTGTGTATGATATGTATCTGTGTGTGTGTGTGCGTTTGTGTGTGTGCTATGTATCGGTGTGTGCGTGCGTGTGTGTGTGTGTGTGTGTGTGTGTGTGTGTGTGTGTGTCTGTCTCTGCCTACCGACCTGCCTTTCTTTCCCTGTCTGTCTTTCTGTGTCTGTCTGTCTGTCTGTTTGTCTGTCGGTCTTTCTGTCTGTCTGTCTGTCTGTCTTTCTTTCTCTGTCTCTCTCTCTATCTCTCTCTGTCTTTCTCTCTCTGTCTCTCTCTGTCTGTCTGTCTCTCTCTCTCTCTGTCAGTCTCTCTCTCTCTCTTTCTCTGTCTCTCTCTCTCTTTCTCTGTCTCTCTCTGTCTCTCTCTCTCTGTCTCTCTCTCTCTCTCTCTCACACCTTCGCTCTCCCTCTCTCTCTCTCACCTTCGCTCTCCCTCTCTCTCTCTCTCTCTCTCTCTCTCTCTCTCTCTCTGTCCTTCCCCTCATCCATTTCCTGTTTCTCTTTACTAATCAGAGTAATGTAATCTATTTTCAAAAAGCTTATTTCGCACCGATTGATCTCTTCACAGGTGACGACCATTTTCTTCGGGAACGAAGATGAACCTAATGCTCGGTTCGTGGAGTTGGAAGATTGTGGTCATGTGATCGAGGTCGAGGCCTTGGACCGCCACATGCAGATGGAGGACGAGTCGGAGTCGACTTTTGTCCAGCTCAAGCAGTGCCCTAGATGCAAAACTTGCATTCGTCGCAACATGAGATACGGGACCATCATCCGACGTAGTTTGAAGGACATCGAGGAGGTAAGCAAAACATCATAATCACCTTAGTTGAAATCTTTGGGAAATTCTGTGTTCTGGTAAACATAGTGCCCGTCACATCCTTTGCAACCTGAAAACAAGTGTCTGGAAATGTGGCTGCTTTTATGGCTAATATTGTTTTTGTTGTTGTTGCTGATCTTCGATTGATTGTAATAGTTCTCCAGACCCTTTTCCAAGCAAGCACACCAGAATCGGCGAGATGACGAAGCT
>JAWQFJ010000881.1:0-20000 GCA_034096865.1 Theodoxus fluviatilis | reverse complement strand
GCATGACAATAAAGCCATGAAGTATCATGTCCATGTATGTCAGTGGCCTAACACTTGACTCGTAAGTCAACTCACATCTCGATTTGGATAGTGTAGCGATTTAAATGAACTATTGAGAATTCAATACTGTTAGTTGGATATGCTTTCTTTGTATGTGTGTGAATAACTCTGTAAAACTAGCGCTTTGCATGCGAACAGAAGAAAATCAATAGCTGATGTTGCCTTGTATGAGGAGCTAAAGTGATGCTTGAAGGCACAGGGGGTAAGGAGTGCTCCCACTGGTTGACGGGCAGATATGTTTCAGACTAATGCTTGTAAAATAGAACCGGTCCTAAATCGTGTAATCATTTTTGGGAACCCGAAATTTCACTGAAATTATTGCTCGCTCGCGAGGAAACGTGCATTTATTGAGCGGAAATATTTCGGTCTCACCGTGTACAACGGCCTTTATACTACATGCTTGAAATACATCCGTATGTATTGTTATCCCTAGCACCACACTACAGTTCACTAACGCCTCGAGTGTGAGAAGCAAACATTGACAAACAGATCACACGCGAGCTAATGAACGAACTGAAATTGTGAAGTAAAGTCTATTTTCCTCTTGGTCCAGTGATTAATAGCTGTCTCACCCCACTCACGTGAGAACGAGGTGAGTGACTGTGCAGGTATTATTAATTAAGCGATGAGTGACCACACATTCACACACTCCAGTCTAGATAATGATCTCTACATTTTTTTGGTAACAAATTACCTTTCGCCACAGAGCATGCAAAGTAGCTGTTTTCAGACTGCATTTCATCCACCGACTCTGTATTTTTTCAGGCCACATTTACGCCATCGCCGACTGTGGTGGCGCTAATGAGGGCAGCCGATGTCCGGATTGTGGCGACGCCATTGGAGGACAGAACCATGCTCTGGCAGCAGGCAACGCGCATGCGCCGGAAATGGACGGGTCGCGATTTCCGGCGTGGTCGAACGAAGCCAACCTGGCTGGGTTCAACCCCAATTACCTTCCTCCTGGAGTTGATCTGTAGAATGCGATCCTTTGGCGTGGAACGGTCGGATCCCTTTCCAGTTTGCTGTGCAGACATTCCTAGTGATAGTCCTCTTCCTGGTTTTCAAAACTGACGGATCCTCCCGGTTATGATATTTACTGTGATTTTTCTCGCTCATTACTCTTCAAATAGTGAGCTTTCTTGTAAAAGTATATGTACATGTACACTTTATTCGTGAATTTGTGCAGGTGGTTATTTTTACACTTTGAATAATGCGCACCTGATCCAGGAGCACTTTAGAATACTGGTAATGGATATTTAACATTTTACTTTTTGATTGCTTTTTTTGCCGTTTGAATGGTTAATGCAATGGAAAAAATAAACCTCAAACATATATACAAAACAATGTTTCTGTTTAGTTCAAGGCAATATATCAATTTGCTATTCTTGTGTCAAATTTTCCCCCTATAAGTCTACAGGGACATTTTTAATAGTGCAAACTTGTAAATCTCAAATTGTTGTAGTTCTACATAAATCAAAACATTTCTTGAGGGGTATACCATGCATGTAAGTACATGTAGTTGTTATGTTAATCTGTGGTATTTGGTGATGTCAAAGAAAACAACACTGTTGTGGTAGATCTGTTAATAATCTGTTGTTTATTTCATCAGTATTTTCGAGCTTGTGTATCACTTAGTGGTCCTTTTACCTTTAATATATACGTGCATTTTATCTACAAGTTATGTAGTTAATCAATATTTTGGAGGAGGTTTGGCTTCTGCCTTTAATATTTGTATTTCTACATACCGTGATAAGTAGGTTGAGGATTGCATGAGTTATTGTTTTGATTAATGGATTTTGATGCATATATCATCTGTGGTACATTTGTACCGTCGACAAGAATTTACTGTACACAAAGAATATATGTAACATGGTTTTTGAAAAAAGAAAAAGAAAGGGTGGATGACCTTAAGACAACTTCGGTGACTTAGATCCCATTTATAGGTTGACACTCTTTTGTCACTGAATTATACATTTAGAACGGAAATCTGTCTTAGCAACCCACTGAATAAAGCAGTTCAAAGTAGTTGCTTCTCTGTATGTGGAATGAATACTGTATTTATTATAATGTTTGTATTTTACGTTCAAAAACTTTTTAAAGGCCCTATATAAATCTCTCTTTTTTATTTTTATTTTTTATTTTTTCTGTTGGGGGGGGGGGGGGTTCCGGAAACCCCGGACCCCCCCCCCCTCGTCCGCCCCTGATACGTCATATGATGTTGTAATTTGTTTTGTCAAGCCGTGTTTTTTCATGTAATGTTGCATTATGTTAGGAAATGTTACGTTACATCTTATAAGAAATCATGCGTGTTACATACAAGACTCACAGTGCGTCATTCAGTAACTGTTAAAATCAAATGTATGATGAAAGACAAACTTGAAAATCTCTATATCCATGTGTGCAAAAGGATGAGTAGGCCTAATCATGTCAATTATCTGAGCAAAATGTGCATTGCTGAGTTTTAGTCGAGTTTGTTGCCGTGCCTTCACTTTGTTCAAAGTGGAATGTTTGATTGTGTAGTTTGTATTCGTATAGCAGCAATTGTGTTTTCGTAGTCGCAAGTAGCAAAATAAAGTACATAGGAAAAGGATACGTCGAAAATTGATTAGTTTGTTTTCTACTTAGATGCAAACAGCGCTACGTTTTGCAGACACATTGTCGTGTGTGTGTGTGTGTGTATGTGTGTGTGTGTGTGTGTGTGTGTGTGTGTGTGTGTTTGTGTGTGTGTGCGTGCGCGCGTGTGTGTGTATGCGTGTGTGTGAGTGTGTGCTCGCGCGTGTGTGTGTGTGTGTGTGTGTGTGTGTGTGTGTGAGTGAGTGTGTGTACTTGCGCGCGCTTGTTTGTGTGTGTGTGTGCGCGCGCACGCGCGCGCTTGTGTATGAGTGTGTGTATGTGTGCAAGTGCGTGCGTGCATGTGTGTGTGTGTGTGCCTGTGCGCGAATGCCTCCGTTGAGGAGGGGGTAGGCGGACGTCGTGATTACCATTCGTACACGGAACACTCATTTAGTCCCTTCACCTGGGTCTACTCAGCGTCCGGTCAACTACACACCAGTCACTACAGCATTCCTACTGCAATGCTTGTGAAGGCCAGCGGACGCTGACGGAAAACTACAAGTGAGGAGCACATATTCCCTTTATCATTTTGTGTGAAAAGTTTGCATTCCGCAGTTGGCTATGTCTGCTACTTGTTGTCAAATATATCATCAATAACAAGCTTCCTATTTGTCGACGACTGTAGCACATGCAATGCCAGATCTCTGCACCTTCCAGGGAGATCGTCCCGCTGTGGGTTGGGGGTATGAATAGGCCCACCGCGTCTCACTTTGCGATTCAAATTAGGCGAATAAATAGGGAAATTGCTCTTTTTACAACCAGCCCTAATTTTTTCGTGATCAATGGCCTTACATTGTCTATAAAGGCTGATTGGCTGTAAAACTCCATCCATCCATCCATCCATCCATCCATTCATCCATCCATCAATCCGTCCATCCATCCATCCATCCAGAAAGATCGTGTTCCACTTTGATGGCACTTGAAAATTTGAGAATCCAGATGCATAATTTGAGGTACCTTTTTGGTAGACAGACGCGCGCGCTCGCGCGCGCACTCGCACACATGAAGGCGGACGGACGGACAGACTAGCAGGTAACCATACAACTATTTTGGCAGGATAAAGACAAAAAACGAGAAACATGACGACGATGATGATGACGTCGACGATGATGATTGTATTTACTCCTGCAAAATTCCTACACTCGTCTAACTCCGTTAGCTTTCCTCTGTCATCTGTGAACGTGGGCTTTTATTGAACAATATGCAGTCAAAGTTTTACTTTGTCTTCTGTTCATCAAATGGTAAAAGCAGTATGTTGAGCGTGGCATTTATAGTTTTAGAAAATCTCCATGGTTCTCATGTCTCCACTTCATATAAGAGTGCCCTTGAGGATGAAAAAAAGAGAGAGCAAAAGACACATGCAGTTTCAACCAACAATGCGAAATGCCCAGTAATTTATTTTCTGCTAAGCGGTTTATGGTTCCCCTCCCAGTTTCATTTACTGAGACTCTTACCACAGTTACCAAGCTTATGATAGTTATGGGAAAAAATATAAATGCTTCTAGATGGACAGAAAGGGAACGCAATAGTTTTTAATCATATGTATCAAAATACAACAAATCATCATCGTCGTCATCCTCTTTGTCGTCTTCGTCATGATCATCGATCATCATCAGTCATCATCAGTCAACATCAGTCGTCGTCATCATCATCATCATCATCATCATCATCATCATCATCATCATCATCATCATCATCATCATCATCATCATTATCATCACCATCATCATCATCATCATCATCATCATCATCATCATCATCATCATCATCATCATCATCATCATCATCATCATCATCATCATCATCATCATCATCATCATCATCATCATCATCACCATCATCATCATCATCATCATCATCATCATCATCATCAATCATCAATCATCAATCATCATCATCATCATCATCATCATCATCATCATCATCATCATCATCATCATCATCATCATCATCAATCATCATCAATCATCAATCTCCAATTTTCAATCATCATCAATCATCATCAATCATCATCAATCATCATCAATCATCATCAATCATCAATAATCATCAGTCATCAATCATCAATCATCAATCATCAACTATCCATCATCCTCATCCATCATCCATTTTTTATCATCATCAATCATCATTAATTATCATCAATCGTCAATCGTCATCGTCATCGTCGTCGTCATCATCGTCATCATCATCGTCGTCATCGTCGTCGCCGTCGTCACCATCGTGGTCATAATCGCCATCACCATCATCATCGCCATTGCCATCATCATCATCATCATCATCATCATCATCATCATCATCATCATCATCATCATCATCATAACCATAACCATAGCCATTATCATCATCATCATCATCATCATCATCATCATCATCATTGGCGAAGACAGTGTTGCACTCTTCTCTGCAATATCTTGATGTACGGGGGTTCTCCTGGCTTGCGCTAGGAAGTTGAAGTGACAGACTCCGGTGATCGTTTCCAATGAACTTTATTCACGCACTGACCTCTACAGTGGTGAAAATCAGCAACAGCAATTCGTATAGCGCTCACACAGCTTCACTCTGCTTACAGTACTGAGAGGCTCGCTAGCACACAGCAGAAACTCGCTCTGTACAGGGTCAAAGCTCTCACCTTTAACTCTGTCGTATCTGCTGCTCTCCCTCTCTCACTCGCTTTCGCTCCTTATATACCTTTACACAATTTCTAGAAACTACCAGCACATTATCGCATTTACTCCCACATTCCTAACTGCGACGCGACTGACTTACTGTGTCACAACAAGCTAATATTAGCCTAACTCGGTCGCGCGCGGGTCAAGGCCGTGACCTGACTGGTAAACACGCCTGCGACGTTGCCAGCATTATCTAGAATATTCACAGCATAGCTCCTCCCCTAAAGACCGAAACGACCTCGTCGGTCTCACTACATATACAACTCCATTATTCAATTTACAAAACACTATAAACTAGCACCTCAAAAATACACAACTAGCAACAACATTATCATCAACAACAACAACAAAATACCGGGAAAGAGTCAATCCCCAGTCCAGGTAGTTCAAAAATTACAAAGTGAGTGGCATAGATGCAGAAACCTGACACATGGGCGAAAGCTTCCTCGCGGTAGCATCTGCCCAGTCCATGGGGTCAATGTCTGCCAGACCACTGTTCATACTGTCACTGAAAGTAAAGAACTCCTCACAGGAAGCGAGGGGGCCGCATCACACGCCGCCCTCGCCGCGTATATGTCTGTACGTAATCAGGGGTCGCTCCATCCACGCTCTCGTCTTCCGAGGAAGGCCCTGGTACAGTGTCTCTCTCTGTGGGCTCGTCGTCGGTCGGGTCAGGGTGACGTCGTGGCGACTGCCACCAGTCCGGCGGTAGTTCTCCCTGGTACTTCCAGAGACGGGTACGGTTCACGTAACGTCCTGCCGGCGGCCGGGCCAGCTTGGTGGTGCATCCCTTCTCGGCCCGTGGGTTGGGGTACCACGGTGCAGTGCCATCAGGAGAGGTCTGGTGATAGGCCTTGCGGTCGTAACCAGTCTTCATTCCGTCCACGCTCCGCTGCAGGTGTGTCCTTGCGGACTTTCCCACTGCCTGCAGCATACCCTGGAGCGGTTCCTCACCCTAGGGCACGTCACGGGGGATATCCACCAATGGCCCGGCGATCACTGCAGAACTGTCAGTCTTGCTAGAGCCACTATGGCGACTGTGGGGTCTTGTCCGTGAGGCACAGATGGCACAGCGCCGACACAAGTTGTGAACGGACTTGTGTCGACCAATCCAAAAGTACCGCTCACAGACGCGTCGGTACGTCTTCTGCCTTCCGAGGTGGCCAGCTGCTGGGTCATCGTGTACCTGTCTCAGCGCTTCCTCCTGCATGGCTCTCGGCAGAACAGGGAGAAGGCGGCAGGTTTCTCCCTTCTCGTCCATCCACTTTCTGTACAGCGCTCCATCCGTCAGCTGCAAGGCATCCCACTGGGTCCAGTAAGCCTTGGTGACAGGGCTGGTAACGGCGACCTTCCTCCAGGGTGGGCGGACAGGCCTGTCCTCCATCCAGCGGATGATGGGCTGCAGGTCCGGATCCTGTCTCTGTGCGACTGCCAGAGGCGTCTCTTGAGCGGCGATCCGCCTCAACGCACCCGAGGGCCGCAGTGAAGCATTCCCTTCACCACCAAGACCCTTCAACTGCACGTGGTGCCCATCAATCAGCAGGAGGAACTGTCCCCAGTCTATAACACAGCAATGCTTCTGCAAAAAGTCTATCCCCAGGATGACGTCATCTTCTATATCGGCGATCACGAAGGGGTGAGAAATAACAAGCTCACCGGCCTTCACCTTCACTGTCACGACGCCGTGCACAGGGACCGGTCTGTTCATGACGTCAGTGAGCACCATTGCTGATTCCTCTCTTCTCTGGAAGGGGCACAGACCAGTCTTTATCACAGAAATGGTCGCTCCTGAGTCGATCAGTGCCTGATGACAGATACCGTCGATGTACACTTCGATCGCCGCTCCTCCTCGGTCTACGCGCACGCTCTTGAGCCGGTGCAGGGTGGAGTTTTCCTGGGAGGTGGTGGCTTTCTCCTTCCTCTGTGGACAGCGGCGAGCGATGTGGCCTATCTTATTGCAGTTATAACACTTGATATATCCACGCTGTCCCTCCCGATGAAAGGAAAGGTTTCTGATCTTTTCTTCCAGCTTTTTCTCCAGTCTGCAGATAACGGTGTCAAGGCGGGTTACTTCTCCTTCCAGGGAGTCGAGGCGTGCTGTTTCCTGCTGGAGGTTAGCATCAATGCGACCTATCTCCTCTCTGAGGCGACAGCTCACTGCCTCGATTTCCCTCTGAAGTCCCTCTGTCCCGGCTTTGATGTTTTGCAGCAACTCTTCCTGATGCAGGCGATGTTCCCTCTCTTCCGCCTCCTTCTGTTCACGGTATGCAGCTTCTTGCTGGCGACGCTCTGCTTCTTCTTGCTCCTTCCGTTCACGGTAGGCTTTCTCCTCTGCCTCCTTCCGCTCGCTGTCTGCCTTCTCCTCTGCCTTCTCCCGCTCGCGGTCTGCAGCTTCTTGCTGGCGACGCTGGGCTTCTTCTAGCTCTTTCTGTTCTCTGTGACGTTTTTCTTCCTTTTGTTGGTCGAGCAGAAGTCTCATCATCATTGCGATGTCTTCCGTCGGTTGCTCTGTCGCCTCCGCGCGTGCGGCAGCTCGAGTCACGCGCTTGTCGCCTTCCATTTCCGTCGTAGACTGTCACTGCTTGGACTGTTCCCCGTCTGGGAACCAATGTTGCACTCTTCTCTGCAATATCTTGATGTACGGGGGTTCTCCTTGCTTGCGCTAGGAAGTTGAAGTGACAGACTCCGGTGATCGTTTCCAATGAACTTTATTCACGCACTGACCTCTACAGTGGTGAAAATCAGCAACAGCAATTCGTATAGCGCTCACACAGCTTCACTCTGCTTACAGTACTGCAGAGGCTCGCTAGCACACAGCAGAAACTCGCTCTGTACAGGGTCAAAGCTCTCACCTTTAACTCTGTCGTATCTGCTGCTCTCCCTCTCTCACTCGCTTTCGCTCCTTATATACCTTTACACAATTTCTAGAAACTACCAGCACATTATCGCATTTACTCCCACATTCCTAACTGCGACGCGACTGACTTACTGTGTCACAACAAGCTAATATTAGCCTAACTCGGTCGCGCGCGGGTCAAGGCCGTGACCTGACTGGTAAACACGCCTGCGACGTTGCCAGCATTATCTAGAATATTCACAACAACAGCAAACGGTATCAAACACACAAACTGTTCTTGTTATCAATGCCGTCACAAAATGTCCCACAAACACCAAAATAACGAGTGCAACAATACCACAATAATCCTCATGTATTAATATTATAATTGAAATTATAACCCCACGATAAGTGTCGCAAGAAGCGACGAGGAGAAGAGTTCGGTGATTACATGAGTGCTAAGAATAACTCGCTTAGCGTCGGGGGTTAATTTAAGGGGTCTAGGTGATCTCTGGAATCTGGGGCGGGTTTCAAAATAGGTAGTCGATCTTGGTCGCAAGATCTTGCTTCGCAGTAAGAGCTAGCTAAAAAAGAAACTACCCAACGTGACGAAGTAATGCGCATGCGTAGACGTCACGACAAGAGGTGAACTGGCCACATTTCAATGGCCGACGTGTTGCCGGTTCATTCAGAAAACGCTCTATTTCGAGATACTAGCAACCCATCCAAAGAAAATAGAAGCCATGCACAGCATTAATTTATCAAAGGTGTATGTTGAATGCAGTAATAGATCGTGAAACCTCCTACAGTTTACACATCGAATGCAGGTCAACGCATCCACGACGAACTTTTGTCTCGAATCTTAAAAGCTAGGCACCTCTCAAGCTGCCTTGCTCAATCTACGCTCGTCTACGATTGGCTCGATAGCAAGCACAGAATGAAACTGCCCATTCGGCGAGATCTACGTAGATCTACCGAGATCTTCGCATTTTGAAACCCGCCCCTGGGGCGGGGTGGTCAAGCCACACCATCTGACATCGGGTCGGATTTGAAATTGGGATAGGTGATTGGGTGGGTCAATCACGTGATGGTTTGGCGCCTCGGAAAGTTTGTACGGGGAGTACAGGATTCATTAGCACCACGTCGCTGGACTGCGAAGGTTGGAAGAGCGCGAAGCTTTTATCTCGCTACATGGGTAGCTTTTGAGGATTCGATTCCTCAGACTCGCCAACGGGGACCTGTCTAAGTCGGCCTTGGGAGCAAAGTTCTTCTAGAACTGTGTGTGGGTCTGGATTTGTCAAGGGACAATCACAGCCTGGGACGGAGTGAGGTAATTATGCTGCATTTTTACCGTTTGTAGTGGACTGAGACGTGTGAGCGAGGAGACGCACGCGTGAGAGTGCAGAGTGAGCGCGAGAAAGAATAGCGTGGGGCTTTTCTCCATTCAAGTTAATTCGTAAGAATTGTTTCTACTAGCACGTCGCCTCAGGGTAACTGCTGGAATGGGATTTTTATTCTTTTCTCGAACTCTGTAAGATTTTGTCCACACTGTAACGCCTTGTGGCTAAGGCGGTTTTTCTCGCGGGAGCGAGGCTGGTGATGGGTTGTGAACTGTAAATTGTATAAGGGAGGGGAAATGGCTTTTTCCTCTCTGTATGTTCCACGCGGGTGGAAGGATTGGTTGTGACTCGTGTGAGTTTTTCGTTTCAGGCTACATACACATGTGCGTACACACGTATATACCCACATACGTACGGTTGAAGCTGAAACTGCAGACCTGGTAGACTTACAGTCGTCTGAACGCTGCTTAGCGTTGCAACTTATCGTCTGAAGCGAGAGCACGTGGAAGCTGGTCGCTTAGATGCCGTTGCGCTCATGCGTAGGGGCATGAGGGACGTCGGAGACGTCGGTTGGGAGATTTCTGAGTACTACTGCTGTATGTACTGTATTTCTAGCGCGGCTCTGGTGCTCTGCCACAAGTCTGTGACTAGCTTTGGCTGTTGGGTTACCACAGCATGGGGGCTGCGAGGAGCTATCTGGTTCGTGAGTCGGACGCTGCACTTCGCAGCAGCCTAGGAAGGATCTCGGAGGACTGGAGCAGGGGCCTGCGACTGCCAGGGGGGCAGCTATCTCGACGGCGGGTGCGCGAGGAGGCGTACACCCACTTGACCCCTGCAGTGGATGCGCGAGGAGGCGCAAACCCACTTGACCTCTACGGTGGAGGCGCGAGGAGGCGCCGGACGTTGACCTCTACGGTGGACACGCGAGGAGGCGCTGCCCACGTCAACTTCTACGAGGGTGCGCGAGGAGGCGTACACCCACTTGACCTCTACGGTGGATGCGCGAGGAGGCGCCGGACGTTGACCTCTACGGTGGACACGCGAGGAGGCGCTGCCCACGTCAACTTCTACGACGGACACTCGACCCAGGGGGCGAGCGACGACTACTTCACGGAGAGTAGGACTACAGCTAGGTGAAAGCTGGACTCGGACGTCCCACGCGGAGGTGGGAACGTGTGTGTGTGTGGTGACTGGAAAGGTTGCGATTTGTTCGATTGGATTTACTATCAGTCTCAGGAGGAGGACACCTGGTCTGGTAAGGCGAAACGTATCTGTCTACCTATCATCACATTTACTCTCAACGGGACTGGGGTTGGACTGTCTTGAGAGGGGGGTGGTGGAACTCGTAGGGACGAGGACTGTAGATACGGACTCGCTGGAATGTGTGACGTCATTGCAGGGGGTTTGGGACGTCAGCACGAGGGGTATTCCAGCGGAAGTATTGCAGGAGTGGAGAGTGTATTTTCGCTGTAGGGGAACAGCGAGAGGGGGAAAAGAGGTCTTTTCCAGGAAAGCTGAGGGGTATTGCTCAGCGGGTTGGAGAGTGTATTTTGCGGGCGTGTTTACGTTCAGCGTGTCCTGCGGGGACCGGTGCTTTTGCCCTGTGTTGTGGGGTGGATTTTGAGGTGGATTGTGAAGAGGTGTTTGTTTCCAAGAGAGGAAACAGGGGTGGTTGTTTGGTTGTTTCTGGAGCGAGTGACAACGCTCGGACGATTGCGGCTCGTCCTAGCATTGTCCCCCATCTTTGTTGACATTGTTTGTTGACATTTCACTTGTGTTCCGAGCATCCCTTGCCCTGCGTTCCGTTGCACTCTGCTTCATCTCTGCTACGGTGTAGCAGGCTCAGGAGTTTCGATTGGTCGGTTTCATTAATTATTTTAAAAGCACGTTACCATTAAAAGTAGAGGGTTTTGGAGGCCCTCTTTGGATACATGGATCCCCTAAATAAGTTCACATTCATTTATATCCCTCTTGATCGAATAGACAACTTCATAAAAGCATTAGGAACGAAAATCATTAATAACAAAAGGGAGATAACCATCACCAGTCATAGAGGAAGGTCAAGGAAATCCCAAAACGTGTGTCGTCTGCTAAATCGTTACTCTCATGGGTATAAATGCCGACGATTACCACAGATATCAAACCGACATACAATCCACTCTGCCACGGTGATGAGAGCACGAAAACATTTATTTCTTCGAAATTTGACAGCAATCGGCACGTTTGCCACTTCCATGGTATGTAAACTCCATGGTTCGAAGCATGTTTACCGTGCAAGTCCGTAGATTGACTTCCAATTAGTTCTGTTTAGTATGAGCCAATCAAATGCGGCTATGAGTTCTGTAGCTTCATTGTTGCTAGGCACAGCAGGTGGCGCACTCTAGTGTGAAGCAGTTAGAGCTCCTTCTGAGACGCTCGAGCTGCTGCGCGACCTTGACAGGAAGTTGACCTCTGCCACTGGATGAAACGTCACCAAAGATTGTGTATGAATGATTTTCGACCCTAATACTTTTATTTAGTCGTTTCTTCGATCAAGAGTGATAAATGTGAGTGTAAAATAATATTGGGGATTCGTATATTCAAAGAGGGCCCCAAAAACCCTATACTTTTAATGATAATGTGCTTTTAAAGTTATTAAATAAAACCAACCAATCAAAACTCTTGAGGCTGCTACATGATAGCAGAGATGAAGCAGAGTGCAACGGAACGCAGGGTATGTCTCGGGCATTATGATAAATTAAATTTGTTTTGTTTTGCCTTATACTGCTTCAGTGTCATTCATTGTTGTTTGTTTATTCATTCAGTGTCTCTCAAGTTACGGTGGTGGGGTTTGGTTATGCAAACCCCCTCTAGTGTTAACTTTCCTAATGGGTAATTTCATTATTCCTTTTGGGAGAGGGTGGAAAAACAGCTAGAGTTATAATAACGCGACAATAAGTAAGCAGTCATTTTCGTATTCTGACGATAATCAATCACTACGGTCGCGACTTTGGGTTACAATGTAATTCGAATTTGCACATGGTCATTTTGGTCTCGAGTGAGTCTATGGCACATATTATCGAACTGATGGGTCCTGCCCTCATGTTTCACTCTCTGTGGGTCAAAGGTCAGAGCGGACCCTGGGCGCCTTCCAATGCCATTCGTCAACGTGCAACGGCGAACGATTAGGGAAATGGAGACTTCGCTCGCTCACGTTCCAGCCTACTCGTGCGAGTGATTTGAGTAGCCGGCAGTCAATCCCTGCGTTCTGTTGCACTCTGCTTCATCTCTGCTACGATCAAAGATTATGTAGCAGGCTCAGGAGTTTCGATTGGTCGGTTTCTTTAATTACTTAAAAAGTACGTTACCATTAAAAGTATAGGGTTTTGAAGGCCCTCTTTGGATACATGAATCCCCAAAATGATTTCACATTCAATTATATCCCTCTTGATCGAATATACAACTTTATAAAAGCATTAGAGTCGAAAATCCATTAATAACAAAAGGGAGATAGCCATCACCAGTCATAGAGGAAGGTCAAGGAAATCCCAACACGTGTGTCGTCTGCTACGTCGATCGTTGCACGCATGGGTATAAATGCCGACGTTTACTACATATATCAAACCAAGACATACAATCCACTCTGATGAGAGCACGAAAACATTCATTCCTTCGAAATTTGAAAGCAATCGGCACGTTTGCCACTTCCATGGTATGTAAACTCCATGATTCGAAGCATGTTTACCGTACAAGTCCGTGGAGTGACTTCCAATTAGTTCAGGTTTAGTATGAGCCAATCAAATGCGGCTACGGGTTCTGTAGTTTCATTGTTGCTAGGCACAGCAAGTGGCGCACTCTAGTGTGAAGCATTTAGAGCGCCTTCTGAGATGCTCTAGCTGCTGCGCGACCTTGACAGGAAGTTGACCTCTGCCACTGGGTGAAACGTCACCAAAGATTGTGTATGAATGATTTTCGACCTTAATCCTTTTATTAAGTCGTTTCTTCGATCAAGAGGGATACATTTGAGTGTTAACTAATTTAGGGGATTCGTGTATTCAAAGAGGGCCTCCAGAACCCAATACTTTTGATGATAATGTGCTTTGAAAGTTAATAAATAAAACCAACCAATCAAAACTCTTGAGACTGCTACCTCGTAGCAGAGATGAAGCAGAGTTCAACGGAACTCAGGGATAGGCTTTTCGTCGCCTACTAAGGCTATTGAGCTTTGATGCCTCATCCATCCGTCCGTCCGTCCGTCCTTCCGTCCGTCCGTCCTTCCGTCCGTCCGTCCTTCCGTCCATCTATTTTCCGTCCATCCATCCGTTCATCCATTCTTCTATCCGTCAATCCATCCATCCATCCATCCATCCATCCATCCATCCATCCATCCATCCATCCATCCATCCAACCATCCATCCATCCATCCATCCATCTGTCTGTCCATCCATATGTCCGTCCATCCATCATCCACCCATCCATCTTCCTTCCCGGTTGCTGAATACTGGGTCCACCATTACAGCCAAAGCAGAGAGTCAACCCAGAGCCACGCAGAGGTTTGGCTGCCGTCACCCTGTCCTTTCTAACCCGGGGTCCGGCACCACAGCGTGCACGCTCGGCACGGTAATTGTCTGATCGATCCCATTGATTCGATAACGGAGACAGGAAAAGCCCGATCGATCTCCCAGGACTCTCCCTGTGTAATTTCCCGAGCGAAACCCGGAGCCCATCGATTTTTAATGACTTCGTGAGTGTGCCCGAGTTTAGATCTTAGGTGCCAGCCCACGTGACACGCTAGAATGGGTGAGGACAAAATCCAGGGTGACGTGTGACCATGCGTGACAAACCAGACCGTAGTCGCTGGAACAGTTTCGCGGCAAACGCCTGGCAAAGTTTTCAGGGAGGTATGTCACGCACGATGTGTATTTCTGTAGCTGTACAAAGTAGGTCCTTTAGCTGGACGTGGGGTCAATAGGTCGCTGCAGTGACTTTATACCCACCACCATGGTCTATTCTTGTCGGTAACGAGCAAAGGTCTGGGTCTTCCCGAAAGGCTTCCCAGTCCACTCTGTCATGTCGTTGGCACATTTTAAAATTTTGCTTGCCTCTTTTTCTAGTCCACGGTCTTGCACTTTGTATGATAATCTTGGTGAAACCTCTCGAGTTACATGGCCATACAACCTCAGCTTTACACAAAGCTACACACAAAGGTCAGACATTAATAATGTGTTTTTTAATCTTGATTTCTCTGGAGGGTTGTGACGGAAGCAGCGAAGAGGGCATCCTGTTGGATCTGTTAGAATAAATGGTGAACAGGACTCCTCAAAGGGCAACCAGGAGGCAGTCAGTGACAAATAAGAGACTAGTCCATGAGCTTAGATGATTGGGCTTCGTGTGTTTCACCCCAACCCCCCTCCCCCATCCCAGCCTGGCTTCGGCGAGGCAAATGACAATAACCACCACTCAGTGTGAATGTCTATGTTAGACTACTGACGAGTACCTGGGTTCGTGATCTAGGTTCTGCACGCCGACCCTGAGAGTGTCAGGTAGACAGGGTCGAAACTCTTGAAGACGGGGGCTCTTCATCTGAAGACCGTCGGTCGTCTCGCTTGTATGGAAATTTCCTGTCCTAGTTGACTACATGACTTTGACAATTTTGACACTTTGAAATTGTTTACTCATGCACGTCACATGCAGTATGTCAGTCAGTCCTGCTGCCTTCCATTTAGGATAGCAAGTCACGGGTCAATAAGACTGCGTTCTTCGATTATTTGAAATGGAAAACGTGTGTGATTAAGTCTTCGCTGTCATTTACCACGAACCATCTGGCGTTGCATTATTTGTACTCAGTTTGGGTTCAGAGTTAGTGATACTATCAGAGAACGACAAATTTGCTTGCAAAACAAATGATGACAGGCATAAACACACCAACAGTTGATTCCTTTCTTCTCTCCATCTCATCATGCACTCAGCCGTTTGACTCCACCTGCTTCAAATCAACGCAGTCGCGTACTTCAGGCAAGTTCTACTTGAAGTTTCTACACCCACTGAAAACATTCCAAAATCCTTGGTCATTCAACTGAGATTGCTTTCGCGCTGGTCTTAATAAGCAAAAATGTCCAGACTCTCACCGAGATATGAGAGTGAAAGAAAGGAAGAAAGAAAGGAAGGGAGAAGCAAAGGAAGGAAGAAGGAAAAGAAGAAAGAAGAAGAAAGAAAGAAAGAAAGAAAGAAAGAAAGAAAGAAAGAAAGAAGATAAACGAGAAGTAAAGAAGAAAAAAACAAAACAAAATAAACTCCCTTGTTAGTGTCCCAAATACGCAACGCCCACCTAGCCCCACACACTACCACCATCACGACAACCCCAAATCCTCTCTAACCCTCCTCCGCCAGCCGACTCCCTCCCCCTTTTTCTTCACGCCACTCTCCATCCCCCACCCCCGCCCCCACCACCACTCCCCCCAGGATGTCCATTCATGAAAGTCTTCAGTCAAACTTCAGTGTCGCACGCTTGTAGTAAATTTGGTGGATCATCACGGCTATTGTTAAAAAAAAGTCTAAATTCAACGACTTTCTCTGAATGGCTTTGCTTAGGTAGTCTGTGTGAGCAGTGACCATGGAAGAAGATTTTCGTATTTCAGGTGCCGAAGGGTGTGTGTGTGTGTGTGTGTGTGTGTGTGTGTGTGTGTGTGTGTGTTTGTTGGACTTCCATAAAGGAGAGGGGTGTGAAAAAGAGAGCCAAAGCTGGCGGGAAACATAAACTGGTGGGACACATCTGGTTGTTTGCGTTTTTACAAGTTCGTTTTTTTCTTTTTAGAATAGTCAGAGTATTTTCTCACTCTATGTATGAATCACTGCAAATTCACTGAGAACAAGACCACTTGCGAGTCAGATGCTGTTGCTTGCTAACTTGCATGCGTTGTGAAGGTTCTAGAACACACAAGTATGTCGTAGGCAATTTGGCTGTTTACATCAGCCGCTGCGCTCATGCCGTTGCCTGCAGTACACGGCAGAGTCGGGCTAAATTTGTCTTGGCTGTGTCACGTGACGTCAGTCGCGTAGCTGTTGGAGCGTGGGGGGTATGTTCAACTCTGTACTGGAAGATTCTGGAACATATATGTATAGTGTATATAAGCGCGACAAAGTGACAGATGAGAACGCACACGACAGAGTTCAGGTGAGAGCTTAACAAGAAGATAAGCGAGTCATCCTTTGTAAGGAGTGAGTCCTCTGCGGCATTGCGCATAGAGTGAAGTTGTTACGACGATCCTGTTTACTGATTGTCATTGCTGTGTATCGACCAGTGCGTGAATAAAGTTTTATCGAGAACGACCACCGGAGTTGTGAACTGCGTCGACTTCCCGGCGCAAGCTATAGGAGGAGAACTATCATAGTAACGCTGAAATGGTCGTTGTTGCCAACATTTCCGGACACTGTACCTGAGGTACTCTGTTCGATCGGACAGAGTACCTCAGTTTGAAATCTCGTCCTTACAGTCACGTGACATACCGATGATAGCGCTCAGCTCAGACCGCAGCCGCCACTCCGCCTGACTGACTTCGCACGCCCGGGGAGTTATGCTAAGATCCGGCCGCGTTAGTGTATCTGCGTTTTGTGACAAACGTCTTGCTCGGCGGTACTGTACTCCATGCACCTTAACGGTCCGCGTGATTCGGGTCTAATCTTAAGCTAAACGACGTTCCGAATGTTTCCGACTTCGACCATTTCAGCAGCGCCAATAAACGTCGTTTAGCTTAAGATTACACCCGAATCACGCGGACCGTTAAGGTGCATGGAGTACAGTACCGCCAAGCACGACGTTTGTCACAAAACGTATGATACATTAACGCGGTCGGATCTTAGCATAACTCCCCGGGCGTGCGAAGTCAGTCAGGCGGAGTGGCGGCTGCGGTCTGAGCTGAGCGCTATCATCGGTATGTCACGTGACTGTAAGGACGAGATTTCAAACTGAGGTACTCTGTCCGATCGGACAGAGTACCTCAGGTACAGTGTCCGGAAATGTTGGCAACAACGACCATTTCAGCCATAGTAACAGGACATTGCGAGGAGACGAGCGCAACACATAGCCCGCCAGGTTGGCCGTCTTTCCACACCCCTCTTCGCGAACGAGTCCAGTAGTGTGGCCCGTTTATGGAAGCTTTTCCAGTTGTGGCTCAATTGAGGATCCTGTATGGGTTACGGAAGGCCATTGATGGATACCTTTCAAGTTTTACGTTTATCTGTGTAATTATTACGGACTTTCGGCAATTTACAAGTTTTACTGCGTAAGCTGAAGATCTTGCATTTTCTCACATTTTAATCAAAATAACCAAAAAGCATACAGCGCAAGTTCGTCTGAGGACACATTGATAACAAAATTAATGAATCGGGCGGTATCTGATCGAGTGGAAGAGGTCAGCACGCATGCGCACAATTGTTTTCTGATCGTACAAGGATCTATTTTGCTCAAAGCATATTGTGTTGCTCAATGCGGTAACATTTCGTTGCTTACATGTATTTGATTGTTGAAAAAGAGTTTTTGTAAGTTTTTCATTCTGGTCCTCTTTTTGCGTCTCTTGGAGAAAGTACAGCAATGCATTGAGTATGGGCCTATTGTGTAGTGTGTTTTGCTCCTTGTTTGGGAGTGGTGGGTAGTGGTGGTGGGTGGTGGGGGTGAGGGGGGAGGGGGTGGGAGTGTGGGGGGGGGGGGGGGGGGCGAGGCTGATTGCTTGCTTGTGTGTGCGTGTATGTGTGTGTGTATGTGTGTGTGTGTGTCTGTGTGCGTGTCTGTGTTGTGTGTGTTTTGTGTGTGTGTGTATGTGTGTGTGTGTATGTCTCTGTGTGTGTGTGTCTGAGTGTGTGTGTGTGTGTGTGTGTGTGTGTGTGTGTGTGTGTGTGTGTGTGTGTGAGTGTGTGTGTGTGTGTGTGTGTGAGTGTGTGTGTGTGTGTGTGTGTGTCGAAGACAGTTGGTGAAATTGTTTGTGTGCCTGTGGTTAGGTGGAGTTTTCCTTTGCTTTGGGTATTAGCGATTGTGGGTTATTCATTTCTTTCTCGACCCAGATGAAAGGTTTTTTTGGAAACGGCGTCAGAGTTCGCGTCATCTTTGGAATTCGCGTCACAGAATTGCCAAGAGAGTTCATAGCGGTGGATTTTTTAAGAATAACCGCGGCAAATTTTGGGTGAAGTTCATAGGCCTGTTGAGGTAAGCCATAATTCTTTCTCTAAAGATTGCTAAAGGATTTTTGCGAAAAGTTTTCCTTAAAGGGGGAAATTTGGCTGTCTAGCAACTAAGGGGAGGGAACCCACAATTTGTTACCAGTGCGGTGTTTTGTCTCTTCTGTGTGTACTCATTCTTGTAAATAATTCATCATTTCTATCGTTTATGCTAGCTTCATTTAGAGTTATATGTAGGGATGCATTAGTTGGAATGATGTGTTGTTTAGGTTGTAAAGAAGGAAGTCACTCTAGTGTCGCTGTTTTATCATTACTGTCCTTGGCCTTCTAGGCCTGCATTGTCGCCTGTCAAGGACGGGACGGACTGCATTGTCGCCTGTCAAGGACGGGACGGACTGCATTGTCGCCTGTCGAGGACGGGACGGACTGCATTGTCGCCTGTCAAGGACGGGACGGACTGCATTGTCTCCTGTCGAGGACGGGACGGACTGCATTGTCTCCTGTCGAGGACGGGACGGACCCCATTGTCTCCTGTCGAGGACGGGACGGACCCCATTGTCTCCTGTCGAGGACGGGACGGACCCCATTGTCTCCTGTCGAGGACGGGACGGACCCCATTGTCGCCTGTCGAGGACGGGACGGACCCCATTGTCGCCTGTCGAGGACGGGACGGACTCCATTGTCGCCTGTCGAGGACGGGACGGACTCCTTTGTCTCCTGTCGAGGACGGGACAGATTCTTTTATTATTATCGTTTGGCGCTGCTGCAGAGTTGGAGAGTGACATTGTTGTTTTACTTTGAAAACAGGAGGCCGGTGTTGGACTCGTAGGCGAGTAGAAAAGAAGTACTGGAGACCTTTGTCCAACTCCAATTTTTTTTATATTCCAGAGCTTTCGGGGCCAAGTAGGCTCCTTCGTCAGTGAATTGAAAGGCTATGTGCGAACGTGTCTGCCCTATATCCGTGCATTCCTTTCTTTTCCCCGTCCAAATCTGACGTCGCACCACTGATGACGTAACGTCCGATGCCTAGCAACGAAATCTACCTGTATCACAAAGTAACTAAATAGAAGCGCAAAACTTAAGTCTAGCCTATAAGGATTAACAGATACACACAAATTGCACTTAGAAATAAAGTACCACAAAACCTAACGTTGCTAACCTAATTGTTGTTTTACGTTCGTCATGTGCAGTTTTTTTCCAAACATCATTCTAACCATACAAAAGATTAATTAAATATTTTTTGTATATTTATTCTTGCACTTCAGTGTTCATGTGTCTGTTTATGTTTGGGGAGTGTGGCCATAGTTTTTAATGAAAAACCTAACCATG
>JAWQFJ010000880.1:50887-123528 GCA_034096865.1 Theodoxus fluviatilis | reverse complement strand
CTGGATTGGATGGGAAGAGAAAGAAAGAAAGAAAAAATCACGTCGGCAAAGAATTCATCGTTCACGCCAAAAATCCATCGAGGAATACTGTAGCCAACTGGTATTCACACTGTTGGTACTGGTCGGAGACCATTGAAGGGATGAGGATATTGCTACTGCATGTATGGAGGAAAGAATGGGGAAAAAGGATAAAAGTGTAGGGAGAGAGAGAGAGAGAGAGAGAGAGAGAGAGAGAGAGAGAGATCATTTTATCTTAATTTGTCATAGTATTTGTATTTTGAGGGTCCCTGGAAGTTTGACATCTATTGTATCAAATATTTCCTCGTTAAAGAAAGTAATAAAATGAACTGGAATAATTGAATCCTCTTGCTGAAAAGTGTTTAGAATTGAGTATGTGATGTGGGGTTTTAAAGAGCTATTTTAAAGTATGCACTACAATGGGTTTTCTTCCTACTTTGAACTGCTGTGACGAAAGAAGTTTGCAGGCAAATGTAATTCACCGACCCTTCACCTCTCAGGGGTTTCAGGAAGTGACCTCCTTATGCACGACTACAGAAGCAGACACGGGGCGAGCCTCGTGAATGAAAGGGACAAAGGCAGCGTGAGGTCGAGACGGGGTCCCACAAGAAATGCACTGACAGTTTCCAGCTTCGTCACGCAGGTCCGCCAACAGGATGACTCGCTCATCATGTTCACACGTAAGCTCATCCGCGGAGCTGTGGGTTCGATATCTTCATGTAGGTCGCAGTGAGAAGCTGAAATGTCTTCAGTCTGCTGTGATGCGCTCGTGTCCAAAGCATCAATTGTTTGTAACTGTAAAATGTAGGATCAAGATTGTCAACGTGCAGCCGAGGTAAGGAGAGAGGTAAGGAGAGAGGCACAGAGAGAGAGAGAGAGAGAGAGAGGGAGAGAGAGAGAGAGCGAGAGAGAGAGAGAGAAAGAGAGAGACGGGGGATACAGTGAGAGACGGAATATATATATATATATATATATATATATATATATATATAGAGAGAGAGAGAGAGAGAGAGAGAGAGAGGGGGGGGGTGACACACACACACAGAGAGAGAGAGAGAGAGAGAGAGAGAGAGAGAGAGAGAGATGGATGGATGGATGGATGGATGGATCTATGGATGGATGGTGTTTTACGGCCTTAGAGCCTTTTTAGGCTATGAAAGGCCATTACGCACGAAAAATCACTATAACAGTTTAGAGTGCACGCTAATCAAGTCACGGTGTCCCTATTTATTCGCCTCTTACAAATCGCGTAGGAAGACGCGGTGGGTCAATTCTTACCCCGAACCCACAGGGGGGGGGGGGGGGGGAGAGAGAGAGAGAGAGAGAGAGAGAGAGAGAGAGAGGGGGGGGGGAGAGATAGAGAGATGACGACGACGAAGACGATGATGATGATGATGATGATGATGATGATGATGATGATGATGATGATGATGATGATGATGATGATGATGATGATGATGATGATGATTGCGACGATATTGATGATTGTGATGGCGATGATGATGGTGCTTATAGATTTTTCAAGCGATCAGCCTTTACAGGCTTAGAGAGAGAGAGAGAGAGAGAGAGAGAGAGAGAGAGAGAGAGAGAGAGAGAGAGAGAGAGAGAGAGTTTATTTACATGTTATCTAAAATTGAGACTCACGGTTAGGGAGCGGCAAAACTGGAGTTTCAAAAATAAGTTTTCTTGATGGGGCCATGCGGTGAGGCAGTTATGATGGATCAGTGGGGCTCGAGGCTAGATAAAAGTGAGCACAATTATGAGAAATATCGTACCCGCTTTCCACAACGTAATTCGTCCCATGGGTACAGAAAGAGTCAGCCGTCTCGAGGCCCGAATGGTAGTGGCTTGGACCAGCCGGAGACCATGGTGGCAGTGGTCTCTCTGGTGGCATGGTGGCAATCTTCCTTTACAGCAATACCACCAACACACACTGAGGGTACAGCTGTATGAAACACATGGTCGCGCTAGAGAGCAGTAAAGCCAGCCAGCCGATTGGCCAAATATTCTTACGAACCACACTGACAATTCGTTTACAGACGAGAGAGGCCATTGGACTAAACACACGGACGCGCTAGGAAGCGGTAGAGCCTCGAGGAAAACGCTCGGTTGAATGTGCTTGTACTTTTAATTCTGACTTATTTCATAATACGAACTAGATGACATCGCTTTTGAAAAACCGAGTATAAGAATGCCTTTTTGCACAGTCAATGACATAACATAAATTATCCCGTAATTCTATCCATCCTCAAAGCTTTGTGTGTAAGCGACAATGTTTTTGTAACCAAAACATTTTCTATCGTTTCAGTTAAATCTTTCCTTGTGTCGAGACGAAGACAACAACAACAACAACAACAAAGCTGGTAAATGCTATCTCAGAGCCACCATTTCTGCGCGACCTTTCGGCGGAATACACTAGCGCCCTCCAGCATCGAGTCCGTCCTGCCCTGTTCAACGAGCAGTTTGTAGTGACGGGAACGGTTCAAGAACAGAATTATCTCCCTTTCATCGTTGGATGACTTCACATCCTGCTGTTGAGGCAGAACGTGAAAAAAGTGGTTTGCACGAGAGCTGCAGAATCTCTAGGATTCTGACTCAGTGATTGAGCTCCGTGTGTGTTTTGAAGTCAGTCATTTCACCAGTGCAGGAAGTTTCACCCGTTTCGGGAGATACAGATCTGAACTGAAAGGAGAAAAGAAACTGACAAGAGGAAAGAATAATCACTGTTGTGACTAAATCGTGAGGAACGATTTTTATACGTAAAACGATTTGCTCTTCTGACTCTTCCCTGTTGTAAACTTTCTAGTGATTAAATGAGAGAGAGAGAGAGAGAGAGAGAGAGAGAGAGAGATAGAGATAGAGAGATAGAAAGAGAGAACGAACGAACGAACTTTATATTACAAGGGTAGTGAATTAGGCAGTAGTGCCTTTCTTACATTCAGCCCTTGAGGCAAAATATTCAAATGTGGTAAGAGAGAGAGAGAGAGAGAGAGAGAGAGAGAGAGAGAGAGAGAGAGAGAGAGAGAGAGAGAGAGAGAGAGAGAGAGAGAGAGAGAGGGTGGGGGAGGGTATAGCTACAGTCGTCCTGAGAATGATGTTTTCGTGATGTCGATGCATCCAGAGTAATCCAAAAGCAAGTCATTAATTCCATTTTTAGTTTAAGACTGCTTTTGTAAACTTTCCAACGACAGACTGTGAAGCAGTGTATTCGACGATACTCTTTCTACAATTATTCTATGGGGAAAATCAACAATAAGAACCCTTCCTACCCTAAGCACAGCTTTAATTGACTGCAGACGACATGGAAATTCTGGACGACGTGGCTGCTGACGTCAACACTATGACGCAATTGACGATCGAGCTAGCTCTTGGGGTAGAGAGCTTGCAATGTGACGTCAGCAGAGTTGGTGTCCAGCAATCCATTCTGGATAAAAATATCTTGAGAGCCAGGACACAATTAGACAACATGAAGTGCTGTGCTGTGCTGCTGTTCAGCGACAGAAAAACCCCGTACTGCGATAAGGCAGTTAATGCGGTACCTGAAACTGAAGAATCGAGGGCGTCAATGCTCTTTGACTTGGTCCAGTTTGGTTTTGATGGCGCCTTCGAGGAACTCAGCAAAACTGACGGCTCTCTTGAATTTTCCGACGAAGCTTTGGATTTGAAAGAAATCGAAAAGTACATCGACACTATGTATGAAGTGTGCCAGAAAAAGACAGACGCTTCGAGAGTTCAGCAGTGTGCAGTGGAAGCAAACAACACGACAGATTATCCCTCGCGAGGAGATGACAATGACGCAAATATCCTTCAATCCGATGAGCCCATCGTGACGAGAAAAGATTCCAGCAACAAACTGTTTCACGAAAGCAACCATGTGATCAATAGGGAACACAAGGAAATCGAGGAAGACGCTGTCTACAACGGCGTTGTTGGAGCAAGGTTTTCTCCAAACAGAGCCTGGAATACATCCGGGAAAAGAGGGTATGGACACAACCCCTGGTCCCTGCTTCAGTGGCTGCCACTCTTCGGAATGCTGCTCCTGTGCACGGCGCTCTGCCTTGCTGTGGAGTTCATCTGTGGAGTCCACAACCAGCGTGCTCTCCTTGCGCCCTGAGTCTGTGGGTAGCTCAGTCCTTCTAGAAACTGTATACCGTTTAGGTTCACCTAAGAACTTGTGTTGTACAATATATCTGAAGTTGTGTATATTTCGGATCTTGCCGAAACCATTTGAGGTACAGAACTTGCTGAAACTGTGTGTTAGACAGTTTTACAGAGACTGTAGATGGTTCAATTCATGAACCAGTAGTTTGGATCCTCTTGAAACTCTAGATATTTCAAGTCTTGCTGAAACCATATGTCAGTCCGGTCCTGACGATACTGTGTGCGGTTCAGAACTACTTCAGTCTGTGGGTGATGCTTCCTGGATAGTCTTCTTAAAACTGTGGTTCCAACCATTTTAGCCAGTGGTGGCTTATGTTTCTTTGAAGCTGTGTGTACTTAAGGCTTCGGGAAACTATCTGTACCAATAGTTTAGATCTTCCGGAAACTGTGTGTAGTTCAGGTCCTCCTTAAACTGTTTGTAGTTTTAAATTACTTTTAGTTATTGGTAGCTTATGTTTTCCTGAAACTGTGTGAGGTTCAAATCTTCATGAAAGTGTGCGTGTTAAAAACTATTTTAGTATGTATGTCATGTATTCTTCCCCAAAACTGGACGAACCTCAGATCTTCCTGAAACGTTGCAGTTCAAGACTACTGCAAGGTGTTTTTGGTTTATGTTTCCCTGAAACTGCATGTACTTTGAGGCCTTCTGCAACAGTAAGTAGTTCTTGTCTTCCTGCAAGTGTTCTTAGTCCCAGCCGTCTTGAGGCTGAACGACACGCCAGGGACGAAGGTAAAGGATGCGATTGTGACAGAGCCACAAAATAAACGCAAATAGGGGGGTAGCTTGACTTCTAGGTAATTTCAAGCACTGTAAATTCGCTGACACATTTTGTTTTGGTATTGATCTGAGTCAGAATTGATCTTAGCATGCAATGTGTGAAAATCAGGCCAGTGTCACTGAAAATGAGCGCACAGAGGCGCCCTGAACGCGGAAACATGTTTTTGCACGTGGAAAGCGAATGCAAAGAGTCAAGTCGATTTGTTTTGGCTGAACAGTATTTACACTTCGTTGGCAATAAAAGGCCAGATTGTGCCACCCTGTCAAAGCAGTAATTTTCAGCCAACGACGATGCCGAGACTGAGCGCCGCCGAGAAAGAGCCATTGGCCGACTTCAAGGTGGGAATCACCCTGCACAGGTCGCATCTGCATTTGGCGTGGCTGTATCAACAAGCTGCCGTCTATTGGCCAGGTTCAGGGCGAATGGAGAAGTCTCTGACAACCCTAGAAGCGGTAGACCTTATGTGACCACAGGACGTCAAGATCGGCAGATTCACCGCTATCACCTGCGTCAACTGTTCACACCTGCCTCAGAATCTGCCAGGAACACCATTGGTAGGCATGGTGCACCCGTCTCTGGGGAAACTGTGCGGCGCCGGCTCACCGAACGTTGCATGTACTGCTGCCGTCCTTCCAGGCAGAATGTTCTGACACCAAGACACCGGCAGCAACGACTGCAGTGAGCTCAGCAGCACCGGAACCTACACTGGCGGCAATGGAGGGACATCCTCTTCACTGATGAGAGCCGATTTTGTGTCCACCACGCTGATGGCCGTATTCGGGTGTGGGGGAGACGTAACGAGAGGTACGCTGACAACAACGTCCTGGAGGTCAACGCCTGGGGAGGCCCCGACATCATGATCTGGGGAGGAATCACCCTTAACCAGCTTGTGGGGCCTGTTGTGTTCCAGAACATTGGACCTGGGCGCGGAAATGGAGTCACTGCACATCGTTACATTGACCAGGTGTTGAGGCCAGTTGTTGTGCCGCACTTCCAGCAGCATGGAAACCTCACCCTCTAGCAGGACAACGCACGTCCGCACACTGCCAGGGTCACTGCAGACTTTCTGCAGCAACAGGACATCGGAGTTATGCAGTGGTCTTCACTCAGCCCTGACCTGAACCCAATTGAGCATTTGTGGGACCATCTGCAGAGGAAGCTGAACGCCTTTCAGCCGATGCCGACTACAGCCCGCTAGTTGGACCAGGCGGTGTGGCAGACCTGGGCCAAAATCAACATGGCCATTATCAACCGTCTGATCCGCTCTATGCCCGCCAGATGTCTGGCTGTCATCGACGCACATGGGGGACTCACTAGCTATTGACTCTCTGCGTGACAATTGTGACACGTGAACACCTTTTGTTGTACCAACATGAACAACATTCAAATCAGAAACGGTGTATCAAAATTGGTTAAATTTGACTGAATTGTGTCACCACAATGAATTGTTAAATATTGGATAACAAATGGAATCGACCCATTGTTTGCGTTTCTTTTGTGGTTCAGTATATATCATTGTAGGCAACAAATTCTAACGGAATAAGATGGGAAAATCGAGCGGGGTAGGAGGGAGAGAGAGAAAGAGAGGGATTCATTCAATTTACTCAGGCCGATGACCCATCATGAAAGCATACAAGGTTTTCAATTTGACAGTATTATGATAAATACATTTTCTACGATGCATATTCTAGAGTTGATAAAATGCAACAATGCTATTAACACTTTGTTACTCACAGTAGAAGTGCATTGCAATGATATGGCACACTGTTACCTAAACCATTCTTATTCAGACCATTAACAGGAATCGCGCGAATTTGCCGCTTCAAGAGACTACAACAGTCTCAGCTGCATTCAGCCCCCACACCATTGCCTAAAGAGTTTTCCAATTTCTCGCAATGCCTTTTGTAGGAAAAAGATGTATACATACATACATCCCGTGCCTTCTTTATATATAATCCGTTGATCAAATATGCACTTCCAGTAAAACTAGATCCCTGCAAATATTTCATAATCTGTTTCTTCATTAAATGATCATACATATCACAGTGCAGTAAAAAGTGACATTAATCTTTAGTATTTTCACAAATTTGACATTTTGTGTTTAGGTTCTCATTACTCAATATAATTGCTTTAAGATCATTGTTTCTCATGCGGAAAGGAATAAGTGCATCCCTGAACTTCATTATATTAACATAAGTCAGGTAACTTTTACATTCTAGTTTCATTTTAAAGGATCTATAAGATGCAAACCTATTACTCTAGTTGATCTTCGTGTTTCATTTCTGCTTTTAGTATTTACGCAAGCGAATACATTTTGTATGAGAGAGAGAGAGAGGAGAGAGAGAGAGAGAGAGAGAGAGAGAGAGAGAGAGAGAGAGAGAGAGAGAGAGAGAGAGAGAAAGAACGAACCATTTTATTTGTAAGACCACCGGCTTATCACAACCTAATTGGTATTACATCTCATCGATTGTGTTTACACCCACCCGTCTTCTTTTGTAAGCATAGTATAAAAACATTGCAACTGACCTCATGAGATGCACATCGTCTGTAGCCATTACATCAACAACACTCACATGATGATTTCTATCAAACAAATCAAAAATATATCTCTGTCTGAGGTCTTAATAGGCGGGACAGCAGAGCAAGAAATGTAGATCATCTTCGTCCTCTTCACAGCACAATGGACAAAGGAGTGGACTTGCAGAATCAATAGTGAAACAATACTTATGAATAAACAGTTCACCGATTCCGGCGCAAAAACGGACAAATACTTCTCTGAAGATTTGTTTGTCACTGCTCTCTAGAAAGGACAGATTTGAACTGTTTATAAAAGGAATACCTTGCACTAATTCCAAGAGCATCAGACCATTTTTGTGTGTACTCGGTAATAAGTCGTTCCCTCACATCCTTCAGAAAGCGGTTCTCATTCTGTATAAATTGCATTTCCCATAACTTGTCAAAACCGTATCTATGTCACGACTCAAACTTGTTCACTGGTTTCTCTACACTATTCTGTAATTATTGACTGTGCCTTGATTGGAACTGTTGTGCTTGCAAAGTGTGATGGAACATGAAACCCATGCGTTCATCTAATTAGTTTGTTAGCGGAGCATGGTATGCTACAATTGTTTTGTTTGTGAATGGATTTGCTCAGGCTTTTCGTGCCAGTTGCACGTGCGTATTCTCAAGGGCACGAGAATTTCGCAATTTTGTTGGGTGTTTATATATAGGCAGGACTGTATGTGAAGGAAAATTTTGATAGAGAGTCAGAGTACTCTTGGTAAGCCAGTGCGGCTGTTAGTGGTATAGAGAAAGAGTTCTGTTACTCTCGTAGGCCGCTGTGTGGCTGTTGGAGAGGATTATCTCCAGGTGGGCTTGTTCCCTGGTTCTTTTGGTGACTTGGTGTTGCCTGTTTTTCTTTCGGCGACTGCATCACCTGTTACAGGTACTCCTAATCTTGAGAGGTAAGGATATCAGTTTTGTTCTCTTACTGTCTCGATTTTTTCGCGGATATATGGTATCTCTCTCATTCTGTTTCGTTGTTCCTTTTAAACGGAAGTTATAGTTTGTTTTCTGGTTATATTTCAGATTGTTTGGGCGCCAGACCATTAACGTCAGTCGGCAATGTGATGTAAGGCTTTAGGCCGTTTTGATTTGTGTATTGATGTTGAAATGTTTATGATTGGTGTATTTTGAGTGATTTGTGTGTTGGCAGAGGAATGTTGGTCATTTGTGGTTGGATGGTGAAGGGGTTGTAGTTTGTGCAGGGACGGTGGAAGTTTGTTGTTTGTGCTTTGGAGAAGTGGTTGATTTGTACTTTGGCATAGGTGTGTTGGTGATTTGTGCTTGGAATGTAAACTGTCTGATTAAATTCTTTTAAGTTTTATCCTGTTTGTGGTGTTTTTGTTCCAAAAAAGTAGTGACTGAGGAAGGAATTCTTAAAAAAAAAATTAAACTGTCTGCTGGAACATTTAGCCACTTTCCACTATACCAGCTTAGACAATCTACTAAGCAGATTTTGGATACTACTTGCCCAATCATTTTCCCCATACATCATCATGTTTTACACCTTGCGATGATACATAGGGAAGTCCATTCGCAAAAGTTTTAACCAATATTTTAGGGTTTGGTGTACGACGGATACCTGCCCGTTTCCCCGTATGCAATAACGTTGGGAGTCTTGAGGTGGCAGATGCAAAAACCGTTTCAAAGCTTTAAGATGGACAGTCTCCATTTCGGAACAATCATTCATATCTCTAACTTCTGCAGAGTACATAAGGACAGGTACACTCTGCGCATCAAAAAGTTATAAGAATACGTCTGGCGATACACATCCAAGTTTTTGACAGCATTTTGACACGTGGAGCAAGCCAGCTTTTGCTCTCTGCACAAGATCCTGTTGCAATGTTTTGCAAGATAATCGTGTAGAGAAAATTGCTCCTATGTATTTATATTCATTCTCAACCTCAAGTTCTTTCCCCTCTAAGAACCATCTTTCGTGCCCCGCCAGGAAACCCTCATTACGAAATACTACCACTTTTGTTTTGCCCGAGTTAACCTCCAGTCCAAGTTTCTGTGATTCTCCTAACACATCTAGCTCATTTTGTTGTCCAACCACAGTGTCAGATATAAGTACAATATCAGCAAATAGAAGAAGAAATATAGATATCAGTTCAGGCATTAACTGGACTCCATGTTTCCCATGCTCAATTACCTTCCTCGCTATATTAGAAATTAACGAGGGAAAAATTATCAGGCTGGTTTTGCAACCTTGTTTTAAGCCCCGTTTACTCTCAAACGATGCACTGCATTGACCATTGCATCTAACAGTACCACACTGAAGAGTACATGCCTTGAAGCATGCTCAACATTTTCCTCTTCATTCCATACAAACTGAACACCTTCCACAATGTTTATGTCTATCATATCAAAGGCCTTTTAAACGTCCACAAATGCAGAGTACAACTTCCGCTTCCTGTTTAGATACTTTCGTGTCAAATCGCCGTATTCGTCAATTTTTTACTCACATGCGAAGCAAAAGTGAGTCTATGTACTCGCCCGTTTCGTGCGTCCGGGCGTCTGTAAAAAAACTTTAACGTTGGATTTTTCTCGGAGACTATTAAGTCTATCAACACCCAATTTGGCATGATGGTGTATAATGACAAGGCGTCAAAAAACATACATAGTGACTTGACCTTGCTTCAAGGTCAAGGTCGCAGGGGCCGTATATTTTTTTAAAAACAGCCATTTTTCACATTTTCCCAATTTTCTCTGAGGTTTTTGAGATTGGATACCTGACCTATAAATGGTGTATAGGGCAAAGTAATACCTATCTTTTGATACCAGTTTGCTTGACCTTGCTTCAAAGTCAAGGTCACAGGAGCTCTTCAAAGTTGGATTATGTACATATTTTGAAGAGACCTTGACCCTCCCTTAACTATGGAAGATAACTCTTCCAAACTTCATAACATTGTAGTACACATGTTATACTTTCATCATGAGACACATTTGGTCACATATCAAGGTCAAGGTCACTTTGACCCTTATGAAATGTGACCAAAATGGGTAGTGAACCACTAAAAGTGACCATATCTCATGGTAGAAAGTGCCAATTAGCACCATTAAGCTTCCTATGTCTTGAATTAACAGCTTTGTGTTGCATGACCTTGGATGACCTTGACCTTGGGTCAAAGCTACATGTATTTTGGTAGGAAAAATGTGTAAAGCATTTCTGAGTGTATGATGTCATTGCTAGGTTTAGTTGTTTGACCTTGGTCACCTGAAGGTCAAGGTCATGTAAAGGCCAAGCATGTGAGTCGTATGGGCTTTGCCCTTCTTGTTTTCTTAAGGCGATCACGTGCTCTTTCGCCGTCCTCTTTAGTTTCGGTTCGCCGTACTGGGAACTTGGGCATGTATGAGTAGTCTTCAGGGGTGTAATTCATGAACGTGGACTTTCGAGAGCACTGGTCTTGGACTTTTGAGTCCCAGACCACCGTTGGTCTAGGGACTAGTCTGGGACTCAGCGAGTCTACGATTCACGAACCCAGACTGGGTGTTGACTTGAAAGGCTGGGACTGATTGACCTAGTCTATGGTTTATTTTCAGAATGAGGTGGAATTCCCGGGGATTCCGCCCAGTGCGCAAGCGCATAGCGTACCGCTTCAAACTTCCCGTCAAAAATGTCAGCCACGATCGGTAGCAAAACCTCGAAGAAAAGCCCCGATTTCACGGAGCGGGAATCGGTAGCTATCATAAAAGCGGTGTCAGCAAGATACGGATACATTAGCAGCAGCATACACACAGCCCAAGCAAACAAAAGAAGAGGGACAACGTGGGAGGAGGTGACAAATGAAGTACGAGCTGAGGCTGGCTCGAGTGTGTGTGTGTGTCACCGTTTATTAAGTTCATCAGCAAGAGGCAAATGAGCAGAAGATCAAGTTTTACAATATGGCAGGATTTCCAAGTGAGAACCATTGAAATTCAGTAAGGAAGGGGTGGAACAAAAATCTGTCTTGATGAGGAAAAATATACACACACACAGTGTCACACACACACACACACACACACACACACACACACACACACACACACACACACACACACACACACACACACGATCAGCCTCGATCAGCTCTCACTTTTCCCATCAAACTCGTGAAACCCTGGCGATCGTCACACATTTTCTCAGTTACCAAAAATAAAGCAATTTAATCTGAGCCGTGTTTTCATAACACAGATGCAATTTTAATGTATCGTTTTTATAGCATCAGACAACACTAGCATTGTAACCAATGTCAACAGCAGCAGACAGGTTCGAGGACAACAATGTTTACTGGTGTCACTGAGGTCCGCTCGTCAGCTATAAATAGAAGTGCGCGAAGCTTGAGATGCTCGGCGACCTGCATTCCCAATTGTAAAATGTCAGCTCTTTCAGGACCTATCGATGCAATCAACATACAGCTTTGATAATTTAATGCTGTTCGTGGCTTACATTTTTGACTCACATGCGAAGCAAAAGTGAATCTATGTACTCACCCTTTTCGTCCGTCCGGGCGTCCGGGCGTCCGGGCGTCCGAAAACTTTAACGTTGGATTTTTCTCGGAGACTATTAAGTCTATCAATACCAAATGTGGCATGATGGTGTATGATGACAAGGCCTCAAAAAACATACATAGTGATTTAACCTTGCTTCAAGGTCAAGGTCGCAGGGGCCATAAATGTTGTCTAAAAAAACAGCCATTTTTCACATTTTCTCAATTTTCTCTGAAGTTTTGGAGATTGGATACCTGACCTATATATGGTATATAGGGCAAAGTAAGCCCTATCTTTTGATACCAGTTTGGGTGACCTTGCTTCAAGGTCAAGGTCACAGGAGCTCTTCAAAGTTGGATTGTATACATATTTTGAAGTGACCCTGACCCTGAACTATGGAAGATAACTGTTTCAAACTTAATAATTATGTGGGGCACATGTTATACTTTCATCATGAGACACATTTGGTCACATATCATCAAGGTCAAGGTCACTTTGACCCTTATGAAATGTTACCAAAATGGGGTAGTGAACCACTAAAAGTGACCATATCTCATGGTAGAAAGTGCCAATAATCACCATTGTGCTTCCTATGTCTTGAATTAACAGCTTTGTGTTGCATGACCTTGGATGACCTTGACCTTGGGTCAAGGTCACATGTATTTTGGTAGGAAAAATGTGTAAAGCATTTCTTAGTGTATGATGTCATTGGTAGGTTTAGTTGTTTGACCTTGACCTTGAAGGTCACCTGAAGGTCAAGGTCATATAAAGGTCAAGGTCAAGCATGTGAGTCGTATGGGCTTTGCCCTTCTTGTCGTTCGATGTGTTTCTAGTGTCCCAAAATACAGCGATTTCTGCGCGAACCGTAGGCAGCGTCGGCCATTTAATTTCGCGGCAGCCTTGGACTTTGGTGTGTAGTCCAACAAATCCTTGGACCACAGTAGTCCGCAGTTCAGCCTGAGACTGAACCAAAGTCCACGTTCATGAATTGTAGACTACGACAGTCCACGTTCATGAATTGTAGACTACGACAGTAGCCCAAGACCAGCGGCAGTGGTCTAAGACCACGCTGAAAGTCCACGTTCATGAATTACACCCCAGTTTGTTGCTTGTACATCCCGTGCGAGTGAGTGGTCTTCAGTTTGTTGCTTGTAGATCCCGAGTGAGTGCCAGACTTGTCATGGTCTTGAGTAAAAAGCAAGTTGAAAGTCGATTGAGCCGTTTCGAGCGTCTCGGAAGCAGCGGTGGTAGTCCTAATGGAGTTCGTGGAAACAAAACGTAGTGGTCTGTCTTATTTTGAATGGCCACAGGTACAGAAAAGACTACAACCGTGATGAAAATATTTATTTGAAGTGTACTGTTGATAACTGTCCTGCGCGTTGTAAAACCAGAGGCACAGAGGAATTAACGAAGGTCAGTATATATATATCTCTCTCTTTCTCTTTCTTTCTCTTTATTTCTTTCTCTTTCTCTCTCTCTCTTTCTCTCTCTCTCTCAATCTTTCTGTACCTCTCTCAATCGCTCTGTCTCTATCTGGTCCTCTTTCTCTTTCCCTTAGTCGCTCAGGCTCTCTCTCTCTCTCTCTCTCTCTCTCTCTCTCTCTCTCTCTCTCCTCTGTCCAACTCTTTCTTTCTTTTTTGTCTCTCTTGTCCTTTCTCTGTCGTTCTTTCCCTCTATTTTTTTCTGATGATGATGTTGAAATGAGTGTACAGTCCCAAGTTGGCAGACCTGCCATGGAGAGTGACTATTTTTTTCTCTTTTTCTGTCTGTTTATATAGGTCCCCGGGGATGATTCTCATCCAGCTTCCCATGCTCAGATGGAGGCAAAGATGCTGGTAGCAGGGGTAAAAAGAAAATGCACAGAAGAACCTGACCGTTCTGTAAAACAACTGTACAACGAGGCATTGAGAGAAATGAACGCTCGCGACAATGCTGATGAAATTGCTGGATTTTTCCCTCAATACCATCAAGTGAAGTCTTCCCTCTACCGAGAATGAAGGAAATTTCTGCCAGTACTTCCACAAGCACGCAGTGAAGTGGACATCCAGCCGCCCTTCAGCGAAACTGTGGATGGGAGGAGACGTTTCCTTCTTGCTTCTGACGGACATGCTGACAAGATTCTGGTCTTTGGAACTGAAGAGAATGTGAACAGGATGTGCGCTTCTGACAAGTTGTTCATGGACGGAACTTTCTGGACGACTCCAATCTTGTTCACGCAGTTGTATACAATACACGTGGTGCAGTATGATGTCATGACCCCGGTGATCTATGCGCTTTTGCCAGACAAAAAGAGAGAGACGTATAGACGACTTTTTGACTCACATGCGAAGCAAAAGTGAGTCTATGTACTCACCCGTTTCGTCCGTCCGGGCGTCCGGGCGTCCGGGCGTCCGGTCCAGGCGTCCGGGCGTCCGAAAACTTTAACGTTGGATTTTTCTCGGAGACTATTAAGTCTATCAATACCAAATGTGGCATGATGGTGTATGATGACAAGGCCTCAAAAAACATACATAGTGACTTGTCCTTGCTTCAAGGTCAAGGTCGCAGGGGCCATAAATGTTGTCTAAAAAACAGTCATTTTTCACATTTTCTCAATTTTCTCTGAAGTTTTGGAGATTGGATACCTGACCTATATATGGTATATAGGGCAAAGTAAGCCCTATCTTTTGATACCAGTTTGGGTGACCTTGCTTCAAGGTCAAGGTCACAGGAGCTCTTCAAATTTGGATTGTATACATATTTTGAAGTGACCTTGACCCTGAACTATGGAAGATAACTGTTTCAAACTTAATAATTATGTGGGACACATGTTATACCTTCATCATGAGACACATTTGGTCACATATCAAGGTCAAGGTCACTTTGACCCTTATGAAATGTGACCAAAATGGGGTAGTTAACCACTAAAAGTGACCATATCTCATGGTAGAAAGTGCCAATAAGCACCATTGTGCTTCCTATGTCTTGAATTAACAGCCTTGTGTTGCATGACCTTGGATGACCTTGACCTTGGGTCAAGGTCACATGTATTTTGGTAGGAAAAAAGTGTAAAGCATTTCTTAGTGTATGATGTCATTGTTAGGTTTAGTTGTTTAACCTTCACCTTGAAGGTACCTGAAGGTCAAGGTCATATAAAGGTCAAGGTCAAGCATGTGAGTCGTATGGGCTTTGCCCTTCTTGTTGACATCTTGAAGCGTGCCGCTGTCTGGCATTTGACCCTCCTCGGTGCTCAGTCGACTTTGAGTTGGCCTGCATCCAGGCTATCTTAGTCGAGTTTCCCAACGATGTCATAGACGGATGTCTATTCCACTTCACTCAGTTCATTTGGCGGAAGACTCAGCAGGTTGGCCTTGCGAATGATTATGGAGACAACCCTGAAATAAGATCATTCATTCGTCGACTGGCAGAACTCTCGTTCGTTCCGCTCGACAGACAAGACCAAGCCTGGCTTTTGATTGCGGGAGATGCTCCAGACGATGCAAGAATTGTGCAACTGACACACTACTTCATCAGAACATGGTTCGATGACGTCGCAGCAAGATTCCCTCGCCGAATGTGGAATCAATTCGATCGCATGACATTGGGTTCTTAAAGAACGAATAACCAAGTTGAGGGATTCCACTCGTCAATGAACAGGAGTCAAGGGGGGCATCCAAACATCTTCAAGCTGTGCACTCATCAGAGAGCAGCAAGAACAGTCAGAGGGGCTCCTTCGACTTCGAAGAGCAGGCCAACCTCTGCGCAGAAAAGCTCCTCGGTTTCTGACCACTTCCAGGAGACTCCAACAACTCCACGAGGAAATGGTCAGCGGGCAACGTGACCTCTTGGAGTTTGTTGATGCTTGCTCCACTGCTATCGCCATCGGTTAAGAATATGTCAGAGAGCAGCAAGAACAGTCAGAGGGGCTTCTTCGACTTCAAAGAATGTCAGAGAAAGAGAGACCGAAAGAATGAAAGACTAAATTGTAAGATTTTATGATTTTAATGTTTTCAATGTAGTTTATTAAATTTCAGTTAATTAAATGTCTCATTTCCCTATTAATTAAAGTAATGTCTGATTTCTATATCTCTCTCTTTTACTGATTTCTATATCTCTCACTTTTACTGATTTCTATGTATCTCACTTTTATGGCAAATTGACACTTACTTGATTAATACGGCGAAACGGCAAACGGTGAAATGGGAAACGGCGAAATGGAAAACGGCGGAACAGGAACTTTCGTATGATTCAATTAAGGATGAACACATTGTCCACTGGGGAATAACCCTTCCGGAAACCAGCTTTCTCCTCTACAATTAGATCGTTCGAATCAGCCCAATCCAAGAGTATTTCAGTGATAATTGAAGTAAAGATCTTACAAAATATACTCATCAGGCAAATACCCCTATAGTTATCGGGATTTAATGGATCCCCCTTCTTGTGGATTGGTACAATTATTGATTTGGTCCATACTTTTGGATACAAACCCTTGAATAATATCAAATTGAAAAACCTACATAACAGTGTAACAACAGAGTTGGGTGTGCATATTAACATTTTAGCAAGTACTTTGTCTGGACCAGCCGATTTGCCCCCTTTAAGACTGGTGATGGCAGTGGAGACCTCATCCTCTTTAACGTCATAATTTTACAAGGACAGTATTTCCTCGGAAGATACTGCAGCAACTCCCCCTATTTGTGGCGTACGGTCGGAATTCGTCATCTGGAAAACTTCACGAAAGTGGTTGAACCAAGTTTCTACACTAATACGATATTCTGGCGATTTCTTTGCAGCCAGTAGTTTAACCTGTCTCTAAAACTCATTGGGTCATTGATGTTTTCCACTATTCTTGATAAAACCAATTCCCTATGCTGTAACTTCTTCTCACGAAGCAATCGTTTATACTCATTTCTGTGTGTGGCATACTGTAATTTTACAGGGTCTGATGAAGGTTCGCCTATACAATCTAAGAAAGGATCGTAATTTGAACTTTGCTCATTTACACTCCCCATCAAACCAAGGCTGGCCACGAAATTTTAGGATGTTCCCGCCAAAACTTCATCTAACCAAAAAAACTCAAACAATATAGAAAAATAAATAATAGTTGAACCGTAACCCAGAGAAATTTATTAGGCCATGGAGGTGACTTGCGCTGAATCGCCAATGCCCGTGTCATTAACACATGTAGGCATCAATCTAGCTGTACAAATTGCCGACTGAATCACATCATAGGACTCGTGCACGGCAAGTGTTGTCCCAGGGCATAAGTTTAGGCAGCAGGTTGCTGTAATAGAAATAGTGTGGTGGTCAGCAACAGACCTGATGCTAAGTTACAGATCACCGCAGAGTTTTGACTCACATGCGAAGCAAAAGTGAGTCTATGTACTGAGCCGTGTCGTCCGTCCGTCCGGGCGGGCGTCCGGGCGTCCGTCCGTAAAAAACTTAAACGTTGGATTTTTCTCGGAGACTATTAAGTCTATCAACACCAAATGTGGCATGATGGTGTATGATGACAAGGCCTCAAAAAATATACATAGTGACTTGACCTTGCTTAAAGGTCAAGGTCACAGGAGCCATAAATGTGGTCTCAAAAACAGTCATTTTTCACATTTTCCCTATTTTCTCCCACGTTATTGAGAATGGCGACCTCAGCTACAAGTGGTATATAGGTCAAAGCAAGCCCTATCTATTGATACCAGTTTGGTTGACCTTGCTTCAAGGTCAAGGTCACAGGAGCTCTTCAAATTTGGATCGTATACATATTTTGAAGTGACCTTGACCCTGAACTATGGCAGATAACTGTTTCAAACTTAATAATTATGTGGGGCACATGTTATACTTTCATCATGAGACACATTTGGTCACATATCATCAAGGTCAAGGTCACTTTGACCCTTATGAAATGTGACCAAAATGTGGTAGTGAACCACTAAAAGTGACCATATCTCATGGTAGAAAGTGCCAATAAGCACCATTGTGCTTCCTATGTCTTGAATTGACAGCTTTGTGTTGCATGACCTTGGATGACCTTGACCTTGGGTCAAGGTCACATGTATTTTGGTAGGAAAAATGTGTAGAGCATTTCTTTGTGTATGATGTCATTGGTAGGTTTAGTTGTTTGACCTTGACCTTGAAGGTCACCTGAAGGTCAAGGTCATATAAAGGTCAAGGTCAAGCATGTGAGTCGTATGGGCATGGCCATTCTTGTTGTATGTGTTGTATGAAACTACCGCACATCCACTGCTCTCATTCGAGTTCCCAAATATGAAGCTTTAAAGAGTTGAAATTTACGCTATTCATCAGATCAATATTGACCCAGAGAAATGCATGTTGCGTGAACGAATGAATGAATGAATGAATACAATCTTTTGGCATTGCATAGCCTATCAACCTGAAAAGGCAATATAATTCAGAAAGGTTGAATTAAAACACCCTACAAAAGGGTTACATAAAGAAAGTAAATACTATTTCATAACAAGCTATAAACAAAGATTAGACATCTAAAAAGTAATAAGGTAGAGATCAAATCAGTCATAAAGACCGATAAACTTTTTTAATCTTATCACAACGTAGAAATGGGGACTTAATTTTTTTCGGCCGGAGAGCGTAGCTCAAGGCAGCAATTACCACAGTCAAACAAACCACGATTCCTAACAGTATGTCTGAAAAAGTCATGCGAAATAGATGCATTAATAAATAATCATCACAAAAACCCTCGGACGTTCATCTCGATTATGTGGTTTCTCTCCCTGTCAGAAGTCCCGACAACAAGAACTTCTTTCAACCCCGCGCGGTACTTGGGTTCTCTAGACGGAACTGTGCTGGAAACATATAGATCAAAATTGGTCATAAAGACCGAAATACTTTTAAAATCTTATCACTGCAAGTGACACGCGCCCACAGTGTCGCCACAGTCAAACTAACAACAAAATGGAATTATTCAAGGTCTATCTTACGACCGAGCAACTTACAACGAATAAACATTTCGTCAAAACCACCTTATTGTGATTACATGTACTCTTATACGTTGTTGAATGCAACCAATCACAATATCTGGCCGTTAAAGCCTAAAGAAGTGAAATGCAGGCATTGAGATAAGTATGCTCGCACTTATGCTTACTTGTACATGTACACGGGGATACTCTATCATCATTAGGTTAGACCATATGCAGTACATGCACAGAGCAACAAACAGAAGCAAACAAACGACGGACATATGAACGTGCGCATAGTAACGAATACGGAGAATATCTGCCAGATTCACAAAATAGAAAGCCAGCCCGCCCCCCCCCCCCCTCCCAAAGAAAAAGAAAGAAAAGAGAGAGAGAGAGAGAGAGAGAGAGAGAGAGAGAGAGAGAGAGAGAGAGAGAGAGAGAGAGAGAGAGAGAGAGAGAACTTTGAATTCTTTTTTGCAAGGCCGACGGCCCGTCACAATTTTTAGAGTATTTCAACGTTAAACGCAATGGTTACACATTTTGAGCATGTTGCATTTGCATGAATGGGCGTCTTTGCTAATAGGGCAAAAGCAAAAGGAAGAAAATAAACAAACATGCTTATATTTCCCTCTTGAAGCACAGCCAAGCAAAGAGTGGTTGGGGGTGGGTTGGGAGGGGGGGGGGGGGGGGGAGGGCGGGGGTTGTACAAGGTGAACAAGAGGTAAGCATGGTCTTTACCCGTCATTTGGTGTGCTCATGCATATGCAGACATTTGTAGTTATTTGGTGGAATAAGCGACCATGGCTCAAGGCGGGTTGGAGGGTGGGGTGGGGAATGGGTCGATTTTAGCTTTTAATATAAGTTGACTGTATAATCTAATTATACAATACAATTAAAGTTACTCGTCGTCTTGGAGACGTTGACGACGGCGTTTGAGCGCATAATGTATAAACATAGCAACATGTTTTGTCTCGATGTATCCTCGTCCGTCAATCGGAAAGGTAAAGCCTCTGTTATTTAAATTCTGGGTATACATTTTTACATATTTTTTGTCTAATATTGTCATAGGTTTCACTTTCTAACAGGAAATGAATGTCATCTTCTACTTGATCCGCACAAAATGCACAGTGTGTATCTCCTCCACTGAAATTGTTGTGAGTGCGCAGGTCACTCATTCCTAATCTAAGGCGTATCATTGCATCCCTGAACTTTCATATTTCTATGGTACTGAGGTATTTCTCCCATTCAAATAATTTTTATGGACATTGTATAGTAGAAGACGTTCGCTTTCATTTACCCTACTATGCCATTCCTGTCTGAAGCAGTCTTGTAGTCTGACTTTAATTTTTTTTAGGAAGCTCCTTTCATTAATTGTTCCTCTATTCAACCACACAAACCCTGATTTACAAAGACAGTCTCTTACTGACTTTAACCAGTTCATCTCATCAGGGACTGATATGCTTTCTAGCACGAGGAACGCCTGTTTAGGTAATCTGTCATCTGGCATTCTTTGAAGTTTAAACCAAAACTTAATGGCCCTAATTGTGCTATTCACTAAGAGAGAGAATCTTCCCGTTTCACCATAGACTAAATTATTCGGTGGCTTAGTATTACGTTTAAAAACCGCTTGCACGCAAACAGGTGTGCTTTCTCATATTTGTGTGCTCCCTTAAACCCCACAGTTCAGGGCCCGTATTCACAACGGCGGTTTATCTTTTTAACACTCGATTTATCCCCTAGCCCCGCGTTATCTTGATCGGTTAGATAAGGTACGCTCGTCAGAGGATCCTAGGTTGCGCTTTGCTATATATACTGGTTTCCAGCCAAGGGAGAGCGGAACAGGCAGTTGGAATCGTCTGAGTTTAGAGATAAATCGGGGTTAACATAAATCGCCGATAAATCGCCGTTGTGAATACGGGCCCAGATGCACACTACAGGGAAGGTTGTATCTGCGCATCAAATAATTTGACAAATATGCTTGGTTTACGGTTGTGCAATGTCCACATCACCTGAAGTAATGAGACGGTTTTCTGCTTTGTCTTTGTGGCAATGTAGTCCAGAGCTACACTATCTGACAGCTTAGTCGTAAAGGTGTACCCAATTATTTAAAGGAGTTAACCACCCCAAGGCGAGCTCCATCAAGGAACCACTTTTCTCCCCGAGCCAGAAAACCCCATCGACGAAAAACCATGACTTTCGTTTTTGCTATATTGATTGCAAGATCAACTTGTTTGGACGCATAAGTGAGGTTGTCAATCTGGATCTTCAGGCCCACAGGGGAGGTTGATAGCAATGCAATATCATATGCATAGATAAGGGGAAATATTTCTGCCTTCCCACTTTGCACCTGAACCCCGTGTCTACCATGTTCTCGAACAAACTCAACAACAAACGTAATGAATAAGGAAATAATATTGGACTCTCTAACGCGCCTTGTTTTGTTCCAACGGGACAATCAAAGTAGTCTGACCTGCTACCTTTCCATGTAATGCACGCCTGTACTTTATCATACATTGATTTTAACATGTTAATGAATTTTGTAGAAATACCTTATTTTGCATTGACACTCCAGAGACATTTACGATTTACAGAGTCAAACGCCTTCATGTAATCAATGAATGCAACATAAAGCTTCCCTCTTCCGCCACCATAAACAGACTTAGTTGTCATGGCATGCAGTGTAAAGATATGATCTATGGTTGAATGATCTCTACGAAAACCAGCCTGTTCTACACAGAGTTTGCTATTGTCTTCCACCCAGGGGGGAGAGGGGGGGGGGAGAGAGGGGGGGGGGAGGGGAGAGAGAGAGAGAGAGAGAGAGAGAGAGAGAGAGAGAGAGAGAGAGAGAGAGAGAGAGAGAGACAGACAGACAGACAGACACACAGACACACAGACACACAGACATATAGACAGACAGACACACACACGGACAAACAGACAGACAGATAGACACACACACAGACACACAGACACACAGACAGATACACAGACAGACACACAGACTGACAGAGAGACACACAGACAGACACACGGACAGACAAACAGACAGACACAGACACAGACAGACACACAGACAGACCGACACACAGAGAGACAAACAGACAGACAGACACACAGACAGACACACAGACAGACAGACACACAGACAGACACACAGACAGACAGACACACAGACAGACACACAGACAGACAGACAGACAGACAGACACACAGACAGACAGACACACAGACAGACAGACACACACACAGACAGACAGACACACACACAGACACACAGACAGACACACAGACAGACACACAGACAGACACACAGACAGACACACACACAGACACACAGACAGACAGACACACAGACAGACACACAGACACACAGACAGACAGACACACAGACAGACAGACAGACACACACACAGACAGACACACAGACAGACACACAGACAGACACACAGACAGACACACAGACAGACACACACACAGACACACAGACAGAGAGGACAATATAAATGACTTCTGATGGACCCGCATCAGAGATCACTGCGTGCCGATACAAGGACACAAATCTGTTCCAGTGGTTCCCGTTTTCTCTTCGACTGCTTAGGTCAGCCGCAGGTCCCAAAAGCCCAGCAGCCAGAAGTTCCCGTTGATGAAAGATAGGGTCGAGCGGCTCTGACCGTATGTTGCACCATTCAAGACCACTAGAGACATCGCTTGCTCGGGTTCACAGAATGAGGTACACACGTTCACCCGTTAACCTGGGTTGGAGGGTGGGGTTAGGCAGCGTAATGGATTACGAGGAAGGTGAATGGGGATTCGGGCAAAAAGGAGCTGAATTTCACAATCTAAGTGTGATCTGAAGTATGATGTAAAGCTGTTATTGTAACCGACTATTGACCGGTTCTGGTCGAATACACAGTTTCGATCGCCTCACCTGGCGAGGATAAAAAATCCACTCAATCGGTGTGAGATTACACTGTTTACTGACTCGATGAGTGATCGGTCGACTTGCATGGAACGCTTCGTTGTTCTCTTTCGTTTTACATGATCAGAGATGGTGAGTGGAATATGCCAACAAACGAATTTCTAGATCAGAGTTGACTGATGCATTTTTAATTATAAAATGTCAGGCGATCGAAATTGTGTTTTTGAATAGAACTAGTCAGTAATCGGTTGCCAATTACAGCTTTACGTATACTTCAGTGCATGTCTGACAGCTATGGTGTCGGGACACTCGAATCCTCTCAACATGTTTTGTTTACAAATCGTCTTAGTGCTTGTACATGAACTCTAAATGTAAAATGTATTCATGATCAATATTATTGATGATTTTTTAAGTAAAGAAACTGTTTTCATGTTTTACTGCCATTGTCTGCCATCATTGATCTATCTTTGTTCCTCGAAAAGTAAGGGCCAGTCGATTGATCGCGCATCAAGTTGTTTACAAAGTAAACATTGTGATCTCATACCAATTGCGTGGAATTTTCATTCTCGCCACGTCAAGCAATCGAAAGAGTGTATTCAGTCCCGAACTAGACAGTACTCGGCTACCATTACAGCTTTACATCATACACTAGATCACGCTTCAATTGCGCACGTCTGGCAGCTACGGTTTGTCTTGGTGATTGTGCACAAATCATAAATGTAAAAATTATACTATATCAATATTCTCGATGATTTATTATGTATTTACATTTTTTCATGTTTGAATCAATTTGTTGCCACCATCGACAGATATTTATCCATCAAAAAAGGTGGATACATTCCTCTTTTACTATGTAAAAGCGAGTGGCCTCATATTCGTATATGAAAGATGGTGGAGATTTATTTTTTAGCTTGACCTCTGGTGAACCCGTCTCATGCCATTGGTGCATTGATGAATGAATGAATGAATGAATGAATGATGTAGAAATACGGAAGAGAGGACACTTACATTCGGTGCTTGAGAAAGGGGCGTTGATGCTTTCTTTCTCTTTAGGAAGCCCTGCAGTCGCTGTAAAATACCAACAATGAATAATTTCCCGTGTAACTCTGCTGCATGCTTCGTTTCTGAAAACATTTACAATACCTTGGTCTTTTCCAATCTCAGGGGAAATTAGTTCTAAGATTTGAAACAAATCAATGTTTCATCACAATACAAGCTCTAACAAAAGTGCGCTTCGCAGGAATATTTTGTCTGGAATTGCGCAAACGCATAGCCATTCGACTGCACAAACACACAAACGCACACACACACGTACACACACACATACTGAGTGACGGGCAGCGCCAGAGACAGATACACAGAGAGAGACAAGTGACAAACGCGCTCGCGCGCACACGCACATACGCACACACACACACTCATATGCGAGCGCGCGCACACACACACACACACACCACACACACACACACACACACACATACACGAGCGCGCACGCACATAGAGAGACAGCGTAGAAAGAGACAAAGAGAAAGACACACACAGACAGACGGGCATACAAACGGAAGGGGGAGAGAGAGAGGGAGAGAGAGAGAGAGAGAGAGAGAGAGAGAGAGAGAGAGAGAGAGAGAGAGAGAGAGAGAGAGAGAGAGAGAGAGAGAGAGAGAGAGAGAGAGAGAGTTTTGAATCTTTTATTGCAAGGCCACCGGCTCGTACGTAGCAATGGTACAAATGCATAGCACAAGTTTGCAACAATTACATGTTAGACTGCATTTGAGTATATTTCTTTGCTGTGCAAACAAAACCTTACTATAATGATGGTTTCTCATAACAATAAAGGGATAGGAGGTTGGTGAGGATCAACACTTCAATTATGGGTTACTGGGGGTATAAAGGATGGGCGTGTGTGTGTGTGTGTGTGTGTGTGTGTGTGCGTGTGTGCGTGTGTGTGCGTGCGCGCACGTGTGTGTGTGTGTGTGTGTGTGTTGTTACGGGGATCCACAAAAACGAAATAAAACAGGTCCAGGGTTACTTACAAGTCTTTATGTTCATCATTAAAATACTCGTAACAGTGGTATAAAAGGAAAAAAGTTACATTTGTATATGGCTCAAAACAGCATCCTAAATAACCCAATCTTATAAAATTTTATCTACTCTTCACATACTCAAATCACAACGGGAAAAATAAAAAAGTACAAGTAAAATTTCGGTCAGCCTTCTTACATAAAAACATAAAATACATAGGTCAGCCCTCGACAAGTTAAAATGCTATTGACCCGTGTAAAAATATCGCAACAACCTTCACCGACACTGCCCGCTCTCTCTCTCTCTCTCTCTCTCTCTCTGCCCGTCTCTGCTGTGTGTGTGGGGCCGATCTCTTATTCTGTCTTCTTGCGCTCTCTTATATCTCTATCTTCTCACAACCAACTCACGATCAATTCTACTCACCGCAACTCATTCCTCAGAGCAAACACCGCTCATCACCTTGGGGCAGAACTCAACTTCCACTCACTCCAAACCCTACACTGTTTTTTGACTACCAATCTCACCCCCAACGCACCAGCAAAAACCAACTCTCTCTCAGGTGAGATACTTCCAAAAACCTATTTCCCTATTACATGTGTGTGTGTGTGTGTGTGTGTGTGTGTGTGTGTGTGTGTGTGTGTGTGTGTGTGTGTGTGTGTGTGTGTGTGTGTGTGAAAAACATACAGTATCACCATTGTTTGCATGTTGATCTCGTTTAAGGGCATAGTGTGTAAACATGGCAACGTGTTTTATCTTAATGTATCCCTTTCCATCGAAAAGAAAAGTGTAACTCTTATTTTCTAGATAGGGTATGTACCTTTGAATGTATCTTTCTCAAAGATCTCAACATATTTGACATTCAACAGGAAATGATATTCATCTTCAATAAGATCTGTACAAAATGGACAATGCCTATCATCTCGTCTGAACATATGTGTACGTAGATCACTTATTCCTAGTCTAAGGTATGTTAAAGCAACTCAGAATTTTCCTGTCTCTATATTGTTAAGGTATTTTTCACATTCAAATGACTCTTTGTATGTACTGTACAGTAGGTAGCGCTCATTTTCAGTTATATTGCTGTGCCAATCGTGTCTAAAGCAATCTTGTAGTCTTATTTTCAGCTTTCTGAGGAAGCTTCTTTCGCAATTTATTCCTCTATTAACTCAGACAAGGCGAACATTGATTTACACAGACTATCTCTGATATATATCAACCACTTCATTTTGTCTGGTATTGTTGCACCTTCTAGCATGCGTAGTGCTTGTCTAGGTAATCTGTCTTCAGTCATCTTTTGGAGTTTGAACAATATTTCACGGCCCTTATAGTGCTATTTATCATTATTAGAAATCTTCCAGTATCGCCATAGATTAGAATATTCGGAATCCTGGCACTAAAGAAACGTTTACATGCAAGGAGATGTGCTTTCTCAACATTATGTTGCTCCTGTAAACCTCATAGCTCTGATGCATTCAGCAGTGAAGGTAGTATTTGTGCATCGAATAATTTGACAAATAAGCTAGGTTTTCGGCTCGCAATGTCCACATCATCTTTAGAAGTGAAATAGTTTTTGTTTAGCCTTTCTGGTTACGCTATCCAGTGCTATACTATCTGATAGTTTTGTGATAAAAGTATACCCGAGATATTTAAAGGAGTTCACCACTTCCAGCTGCGCTCCGTTAAGGAACCATTTTTCTCGGCGTGCAAGAAAACCACCTCGTCTGAAAACCATGACTTTTGTCTTGTTGAAATTAATTCTAAGACCTACTTGGCTGGACATATAAAAAAGGTTGTTTATCTAGGTCTGTAGAGGGGAGGTAGAGAGCAACGCAATGTCATTTGCGTAGAGAAGAAAAAATATTTCCGCCATTCCACAATGCATCTGGACTCCGTGTCTACCGTGTTCTCGAACATAATTATTGTTTGTTGCACTCTTCTCTTTGCAATGTCCTGTTGTACGGAGGTTCTCCTAGCTTGCGCTGGGAAATCGAAGTTCACAAAAGCTGGTGGTCGTTTTCTATAAGCTTTATTCACACACTGGTCGATACACAGCGGTGACAATAAGCAAACAGTATCAACGTAACAACTTCACTCTACGCACAATGCCACAGAGGACTTACTCCTTACAAAGGAGGACTCGTTTATCTTCAGGTTAAGCTCTCACCTTAACTCTGTCGTGTCTGCTCGTCATGTGTACTGTCGCTTTGTCGCGCTTTTACTACCTAAACACAGGCTGCAGAGATTCCCAGAACGGCGTTGAATATACTCAATACTCCGGCGGTTTTCGCGACTGACGTCACGTGACACAGCCATGACAAATTTAGCCCGACTCAACCACATGCTGCTACTGCATTTAGCGGAGAGGTGGATGTAAACAAACCTATTGCGCTACGATCTTCTCGTTCCTTCTAGAACCTTCAAAACATGTACAACAAAGGTAATAAGTAGGGAAAATAATATCGGGCTCTCTAAGGCGTCTTGTTTTGTTCCGACAAGACAATGAAAGAAATCTGATCTACGACCATTCCATCTCACGCGTGCTTGCACTTTATTGTAGCCTACATTTATTTGAATATTTTAATGAGTTTCGTTGAGATACTACCGGTAGTTTTGCAAGAACAACCCAGAGACATGGGCGGTTCACTGAGTTAAACGCTTTTTCATAATCAATGAATGCTACATAGAATTTTCCTTTTCCACCACCATAGACAGATTTCGTAATCATTGCATGCAGTGTGAAAATATGATCTATTGTTGAATGGTCCCTTCGGAAACCAGCCTGAGAGAGAGAGAGAGAGAGAGAGAGAGAGAGAGAGAGAGAGAGAGAGAGAGAGAGAGAGTGTGTGTGTGTGTGTGTGTTTCCACTTGTGTACATGTGTGTTATCGTACATTTGTTCAAACAGGGCACAAGACTCAGAAAAAAAGACGGCTTTGTATCAACACTCACTGATCTTGTCCGTGAAGTACAAACATGCCCGACACATGTCAGGGATCCAAGTTCCGTTGCATCCGTTCTTGCAGATATGGAAGTAGCGTTCACAGCTCTCACAGCGGCCGTCCTCGCAGTACTGCCCATAGTTTTGCAGCGAACACCAGGTGGAGTTACAGGGAAACTGGTAAAAGGGTGCCGCGTACGAGCGCAAGGCCATACAACACAAAATTGTAAGTGCCACAGTACACGGCATCTGCATGTCTGGAAGTTTTGAAGTCTGTCAAGTGCTGGGGTGATTTTTTTTTTAATATACAGGCACGATCGTAGCAAATACCCGAGTTAAAGGCTTCGATATCAAAGTCGATGATGAAGTTGACGAAGGTGATAATCACTTGAAAACGAAGAGCTTTACTGACAGCAACTGCAACAGTTGCTTCACTCTACTGAGGAACAGAACTCTCCGGATACAGGCCCTTGAGCTATGACTGATATAGAAGGCTTGCCGAGAAAATTACTTTTTAAATGTTATCGATGTTTTGCAACAAAAGATAGGCCTATTCCTAGAGCCAACACAGCATTAGTGTAGCTTATGTAATGCCTGCACTCTGTGAACCCGAGTCAGTATTGACTCTGGCGCAGTTCACAATGAATGCGTAATAGACTTGACCCTTCCCATTACGACATTGCGCCAAAAATAGTTCGCCCCGGATACTATTTTCTTCCACTTTTTACAGAAATAATTCAGATGTCAAAACTTGTTTCCATTTCAGCACAAACATTTTTTTTAAATCGAGTAAACGCTTGTTTATTGCCTCAACAAGCGTTTTTGATGAGTTTTGTGCGAAATAGTCTCAGAACTACTTTAACGGCGTATGTCAGGGAGAAGAGGGCTATCTCACAAGCCTCTCGTGTGACCTCTATTTACATATTTCGGACGGAATCCTTCCATCACGTGATATGAACTGTGCTAGAGACTTTCGCCGACAGGCGAAGTCTCTAGTGGACTAGAATGGCGTATTGCAGCATACATCAAAATGCGATTCTGCATGTATAACATGCACCTCGCCAGGACAATTTTGTCAGTAGATACTTGTCGCTCCAGCCTCAGCTCCCCCTTTTACCACAAAACTCGTTAAACCCTGGCTTACATCGACACACATTTTCTCAATTACAATAATAAAACAATTTAATCTGAACAGTGTTTTCATAACACAATTGCAATTTACATGTATCGTTTTCATTGCATTAGACAACACTAGCTTTGCAATCAATGTCAACATATGCTTCGGCGAGTAGATGCGTGGACCCGCATTTCCATTTTTAAAATGCAGGAGCTTTTACGACTTATTGATGCATTCAACATACATCTTTGATCAATTAATGCTGTTCATGGCTTACATTTTCTTTGGATGGGTTTCTAGTATTCCAAAATACAGCATTTTCTGTGCGAACCGTAGACATGTCCGCCATTTAATTGTGCAAATAGTTGGCAACTACGGATTTAGTCCACCTCTGGATGTGGTCGAAATATCGTCGTCAACTACCGTCGACAGTCAGGTTTCACGCATTGCAGACTGTGACGTTTAGTTGGCAACAAAAGTTTTAGTCGGCTTTCATGCATCAGAGTCAGAAAACGAAAGGTTTGCTCGGACTTTCACGTCAGGCATACGTGTTCAGCGTAACGTTACAGCATAACTCAAACGCAACCATTCGACAACGTTGTCGTCTTGACCTTTAGGAGTGTTTACATTGACATATTAGCTCTCTGTGCCAGCTTTCTGAGACTGTAATTGAGACTGGATTACAGATTCAACGTTAAAACTTCATAGGTATGGAGGGAAATATAGCAATCACTAATACTGAAACACTTTGACTTATCTTCAGGTAAATTTAATACAAATACAACAATATGGAAGAGTTCACAATGTTACAAAATTTCTGTCAAAAAGCACATCTAAAATATTTATCAGAAGTAAACACTGCCACCTTCCCAGCACGGATTAAGCTCATCATATATGCATACACTGATTTGCAGTCACATGGTTCTACGAACCACAAATGTGACTGTTACATTTCACGGTAGTCATTTCTGAGAATTAACAGCATCTTAGCAATACACAAGTGGCTACATGAATTTCAAAATTAAATGGAAAGTTCATCGGATCATAGAAGATTTCTGCTTATTCGGCTGATATATCAATGAATGAATCGAAGTGTCTGAACAGCAATCATGAGATGACGAGAATTTTGGCCTGACAAATTCTTTGGCATGCAAGCTTTAGTGAAATGTTTACTCTGTGCATGCCCCTCTTGTTTAAGATTTTCACGATAATAAAAACTGCTCGCTTTGAAACGTTATTGTTCATATGATATCTTCTTATTTGAAGTAAGGAGAAGAAAGAGAAACGACAATGACCTTACTAATGAAAGCTTTTGATATTTTTATTCAGTCTATGAGTACAATGTTTTCAGCGACAGAAATTGAATTACAATGATGTATAAACAATTCTTACACACAAGTTGAACAACGAAAATAAGCATACCAGCGCAACAAAACAAAAAGCAAGAATAAAAATCGAACCACCACTGAACCTGTAAGGCTGGATAGTTCCCTTTTGGGGGCTGAAACAGTTGCATCACCAGTATAAAGTTAGGAGCGTGTCATTTCCGTCTCTTGCATACAAACAGCGGATGAAATTGCCTCCAAGACATGGTGAGTCGGCCTCAGTGATAGCCGTTGTGACCCTTTATCGCCTTCATAAAGTAAATCTACCGGACTGTCCTCCATTGGGCACAAGAAGGACAATCAAAAAGAGGAAGACCCAGGAACATCTGGCGACGATTGGTGGAGGGAGAACTCAAAGCTCTGAAGCACAACTGGAATAGTATTCAGAAGCTGGCCCAGAACAGACAGGAGTGGCGAACCTTTGTTGCTGCCCTACACGGCATTGGGCACAGGAGGCGGTAAACTAACGTGCGTTGGAAACTGAACTCTTGAGCTCTGGAGGCGTTTTAACTTGAAACTACATATGGTGGAACGTGTCGATCATGAAGTGTTTATCTATGTGTACCTGATGAGATTTCAATTAATTATGGACGCATTGGCAACATTACGCAATATCACGCAATATCACGCAATATCACGCAATATCACGCAATATCACGCTTTGAATCTTGCCTCGAACACAAGAGGCCGCGATGGCGCTTCAGCACAAGTCGATGTGTGGTACGTCAGGTTACACGTCATCCTGCTTGACCTCGATGACGGCGTACGCCCCTCGGACGTACTCCCCCAGTAGTCCCTCGTCGTCCAGCTCTGTCCCACCTATGGTCCACAACTGCGTGACCTGGGGTATGCCCACCACTGACTCCACCCTCTTCTTCAGGTTCCACACTGGAGAGGTCAGGTCTACATCCACGCAGTGGTCAGTCTGAGTGTTGCCCTTGACCACCCTCAGTGTGATTGTGCATGGCCCTTCAGTCATCCCCATATCGAATTGCACCGCCGGCTGAAAAGAATGAGCTGAAAGTTGTGTCTGAAATAGTAGTCATGCAAGATGTGCTTTGATTCAAGAGTGACTGAATTACTGAATGAAATTGAATGTGTTGGTGAGTGTGTGTGTGTGTGTGTGTGTGTGTGTGTGTGTGTGTGTGTGTATGTGTGTGTGTGTGTGTGTGTGCGCGCGCGCGTATGTGTATGTGTGTGTGTGTGTGTGAGTGTGAGTGTGAGTTTACTGTGAGTGAAGTGTGTGTTTGTGTGTGTGTGTGTGTGTGTGTGTGTGTGTGTGTGTGTGTGTGTGTGTGCGTGAGCGTGTGTACATGTGTTTGTGTGCGAGCGCGCATGCTTTCTTGTATGTGTGTGTTTGTGTGCGTGTGCGCATTCTTCTGTGTGTGCGTCAGCGCGTGTACGCCCATGTAAGTATGCGTTGAGGTGGATGCAGGGATGTCTCTGTCATAAAAATAAGTAGGGATTTGATACGCGTGGAGTGACAAAAAGGTGTCCATCACAACAAAATTCAGAAACAGCACGAAAAATACCGATTTCAAAAGTGTGGGAAATTTTGTAACTGATAGAAAAATAAATATTGAGTGAATACATACGTAATGAGATAGCCTTGACGAAAATGTGAGCAGAAATGTGACATCATTTCAAGAAAAAAATTACTAGAACTTCACAAGGAGGCTGCACAAACACAGTCCAAACTACATTCTGTTTCTTTCGAAGGTGACGAACACCAGAGGGAGATGTCAGTCTCAGAAACGACTAAGATATCGCTTAAATCCCCGTACTGTTGTCTGGTGTACCACCTTCATCGCTACCTGTCACTAGTGTCAGAAGGACCAGAGGGTTTTTCCCGATGATCTCACCTTAATGTTCACGTAGTCCTGTCTGATCTGGATCCGAGCAAACCTCCAAAACTACTGCAAAGTATGTACTGTACGGTCAATTTTCATAAAGGTCTCCTTTTGCTTTGCGCAGTGAAGTCAGCGTCGTTTTGGTATTTTGCCGCGACGACAGGGGGGTTACGTTGCTAAAGTTAGCAAAAATCGGATTTTCCTGACTGGGAAATTCCCACAAAGACAGTTGTGCAGGCAGATGATATGGGACTGAAACCCGGCACGTTTTCTCTTATGTTATCAAAGCTGGCGTGTTGTTGTAGGTGACATGGGGCGCGCTCATGTCTCTTTTCGAAGGCGTGCGCAGAGCTACATTTCACCCACAACATCGTTCAGGCTTCGCAGCCAAATTATTAAGGACGACTACATGTATTGCTGAGTATCAACTATGCTGCGCCTTTGTAGTGCCTGCGGAGTTGAAGCCTTAAGCTCTGTCGTGGGTCAGAATTTTTGTGGTGGTGATTGTGGTGGTGGTTATGGTGGTGGTTGTGGTGGTGGTTGTGGTGGTGGTTGTGGTGGCGGTTGTGGTGGTGGTTGTGGTGGTGGTTGTGGTGGTGGTTGTGGTGGCGGTTGTGATGGTGTGTTTTTTTTCGCGTTGTGGGGAATCTGAGCAAAAACGGGTGTCACATTGCAAATGTCGTTGTTGTTACATAAACTAAGTATTTTTGTGTTGTTTTTAAAAAATCTAAATCGAGGTGAATATTGTGTGACAATGGCAGTGAGAATGTCAACAGTGGTAGGTAGAGTTGGAAGTTTCATCACAGCAGTGACTATGATTGCAGATGAATGAGTGTCAAGGTGGTGGTGGTGATCGTGGTGCTAGTGGTGAGGGTGACACTTATGATGGTGAAAGTTTTTATGATCGTTGTTTTAGTTGTGTTGGAGTTGGTGGTGATGGTTGTAGTGATGGTAGGAGTAGTGAGGCAAAGGTGCTGTTTCTTATATTGCCAATTTTCCAACCATTGATGGGGGCTCAAATCGCACACATTTGCCGCATGGTCATCGGGCTGCCTCTTTTCATCACTCCAAACACCATCTCAACTCCTTGGAGAGCATGCAACTCGGCTGCGGATGAACTCGCCAGAGTTAGCTTTTTACTATTTTCCAGCTCATCCCTCACAGGTATCCATTTTATTCCTGGGTGGTGAGAAGCAATGTAAGGAAAGCACCTTACTCAAGGATGCAACCCTAGAATCCACAGTTTTGAATACCATACACACTAGGCGCAAGTGATTGCAGGTCAAGAGGGCTAACCACTCGGCTACTCGGTGGTGATGGTGGTGATGGTTGTAGCGATGGTGATGGTGATGGTTGTGGTAGTGACGGTAGTGGTGGTGATGGTGGTGACGGTTGTAGCGTTGATGGTGGTGATGGTTGTGGTGGTGACGGTAGTAGTGGTGATGGCGGTGATGTTTGTAGCGATGGTGATAGTTGTGGTGGTGACGGTAGTGGTGGTCGATTTGATGTTGAACAGTCATCTTGAAAATATTAGTGGTGGTTGTAGGGGTAATTTTGACAGGCAGTGTCGGTTATTTTTGTGTTGGTTCATCTCAGGGAGCATTATTGTAGTAATGCTGTAATTAGTAGTGGGGTGGTGATGATTGAATGAATACTTTTTCATAAGAATTAGTTATGCTGATACATGTAGTATTTTTAATCATACCGGTTTATTCATGGCAGTAAAAGTTTTCTTTGTGCCGAAACAAGTGAATCTAAATTGAATCCACCTTTGCCTGTACGTGAACATCAACGTGGTGTCGGAGATATAAAAAAGCTACGTTATGCAAGGATTGTATGATATCACTGTTGTACCATAAGCGATTTGTCTTGAGGTAAGATTTTAGGTTTACATATGTTATGTATAAATGACTGCCTGTCAGTATTAAGGCTCACCGAGATATTTGTACCCGGCAAAATAACAAAAATGACACAAAGACAATGAAAAGATGCAACTGGATAGCTATTATTGCTGTGATATCAATGATTGTGAGAAGTAATGATAATCAGTGAAATAGAGACATTCACAAATCTGACAGGTTTCTCAAATACTTGTATTTTATTTTACAACACAAAAAGAATAGTGTTTTCATTGTTGTATGTGTGTCTCCTGACAACAAAACTTTGTGCTTGATGTCATGTTACAGAGATACAAAATTACATTCAGTTTGCAGCTGCTCATGCCCTTGAAAAGCGTCTAAGTATTATAAACTACATGATCAAAAGGTACATAAAGCTCCTTCAACCGAATACAGAGGCCAACAGTGGTAAAAGAGTTTAACACTATTTACATGCTTGTACCCTGAAAATACATCAGGTTGGATTTACACACACAATGTGTGTGTGTGTGTGTGTGTGTGTGCGTGTGTGTGTGTGTGTGTGAGAGAGAGAGAGAGAGAGAGAGAGAGAGAGAGAGAGAGACAGACAGACAGACAGACAGACAGACAGACAGACAGACAGACAGACACACAGACACACAGACACACAGACACACAGACAGACAGACAGACAGACAGACAGACAGACAGACAGACAGACAGACAGACAGACAGACAGACAGACAGACAGACAGACAGACAGACAGACAGACAGACAGACAGACAGACAGACAGACAGACTGACTGACTGACTGACTGACTGACTGACTGACTGACAGAAGAGGAGGGAGGGAGGGAGGGAGAGAGAGAGAGAGACAGAGTGAGAGAGAGAGAGGGAGAGAGGGAGAGAGAGCAAGAGAGAGAGAGAGAGAGAACGAACGAACGAACGACATAGTTTATTTGTTAGGCCTCCGGCCTGTCACAATGTTTACATGTATGCCTCATCGGCATTTGTAATCTCTACAGCTTCTTGTCTACGCTTTAAAGCATAATACAAATACATAGCTAATGATCTCATTGTATATTGATCACTATCAGAAAATAAACGTCCAACATTTCTCAAGTCAGTAATGTTATACAAGTATTTCTGCCTTATATCTTCATATACTGGGCAGCCATACAGCAAATGAAATTCGCATTCAAATTCATCCCTACAGGAAGGACAAACATACAATGCATCTGGATTCTCGGGATTATAGCGCAGTTTGTGAGGGTATAATTCACTAAATCCAGAACGGAACTGAATGTACACATCACGAAAAGGTTTTTTATCAAGCGCATACAGGCAATTTTCTCTTCCCCACCTTAGCTTTATCTGGCAATAAAATCCATACCTAGCACTACTTAGCAATGCCCGTTTCCAGTCATTACAGAATTCAATAATCAAACACCTTTTCAGTTCCTTAATGAATTCTCTTTCGTTTTGTACACTTTAACTCTCCCACACTCGTTCAAAACCATGCTTACATAACAACACTTTCATATAATATGCCCAATTTTCCAGGTTAGAATTCATTTGCATTTTGTATATCAACTGTGGGTATCGAAAACTTTCCATACGGAGAAATCGCAACCAGTACCTTACTGAACGTATGATGGCATTAACCTGAAGTGGATACCTACCCGTTTCTCCATAAACAATTAGGTTTGGTGCCTTTATGGGTAGATTTAAAAATCTCTTCAAAATGCCCAAATGTACGCTTTCTATTAAATAACAGTTACAAAGTCCCCACACTTCTGAGGAATATAACACTATACTGAGAACTTGTGCGTCCAACATTCTGAAAAAAGCATCTGGTGACAGACACTGCAACCTTCTCACACATCTTGTAAGTTGTGTTGCACTGGCTTTTGCTCTCTGCACAAGATCCATTTGAAGCAGATTTGACGATAGCCTAGTGGTGAACAAAGATCCCAGATATCGATACTCCGAAACCACTTCTAACAGCTCATTACCCAAATACCACCTTTCGTGTTCTGCCAAATAGCCCACCTTTGAGAGAGAGAGAGAGAGAGAGAGAGAGAGAGAGAGAGAGAGAGAGAGAGGTAGGTTTTTTAAAAGGGTCTCTGGAAGAGAATAAAACGCTTCATCTGTAATCCTTGGGAATATTATACTGTATTTTTGTGATAGTAAGTAACAATTATAATATGACTATGGTGTCTACGTGTATTTCAAGGCATGCACTGTAGGAGGCTTCTCTGTATTTAGACACTTCCTTTTCTGCGTCCAGCTTCAGTGGGCATCTTTCCACCGCACCACCAGGACAGCACCTGCATGGTGCACGTATTCACCCAGGGCGACATGATCTTCAAGGACCTTGTCTTTGAGACACCACAGCTGCCTCTCTGCTGGAATGTCCAGAACCGGTGCCAGCTCTTCCTTCAGGCAGTAGACAGGGACACCCAGGTCCACCTCTACCGAGAGATGTGAGCTGGCGTTGCTGTGTGCAGACAGCAGAGTCACTGCCACGGTTCCATCCACCACTCCCATTGCGCCAGACCACCTAGGGAATGCAGATCTGCTTGAAAGGAAGACCACATCCGGTTACAGGTGTCTGAATATTGAGGTCTGCAAGGCAAAATGCGATAGAGGTAGTGAGTGAGCATGTGCGAGTCGATGGGTTAGTGTAAGGATGTGTGTGTGTGTGTGTGTGTGTGTGTGTGTGTGTGTATGTGTGTGCGTGTGCGTGTGTGTGTGTGTGTGTGTGTGTGTTTTGTGTGATGTGTGTGTGTGTGTGTGTGGTGAGTGTGGTGTGTGTGAGTGTGTGTATGGTGTGTGTGTGTGTGTGTGTGTGTGTATGGTGTGTGTGTGTGTGTGTAAATAGGTATGTTTGTATGCTTTTGCGTGAGTGTGTACATACGCATAAGTAAGTGTGACCGTCTTTTCGTCTCCTTTGGCTGCGCAAGTGGTTGACGGGCTGTTGTAGCTTCATTCCTGATTATCCAACACTCTTTCGTCATTATACTTACCCTTCCAACTGTATTTTCATTTGTCTGATTGTCTTTATGCCTGCCTGCTTGCCTGCCTGCCTATCTGTCAGTCTGTCAGTCTGTCAGTCCGTCTGTCCGTCTGTTAGTCTGTGTGTCTGTCTGTCCGCCGTCCGTCCGTCCGTCCGTCCGTCCGTCCGTCCGTCTGTCTGTCTGTCTGTCTGTCTGTCTGTCTGTCTGTCTGTCTGTCTGTCTGTCTGTCTGTCTGTCTGTCTGTCTGTCTGTCTGTCTGTTCGTCTGTCAGCATTTGTCTGCAGACCTATGATACCCATATAATTTGAGAAAACCATTTACGATGGAAAGCCTTTGTCATGATATGTAGGGTGGAAAATGTCCAAGTATCCTCGGTCGAAAGTCTTACAAAAATCGATACATGTCACGCGCCCACAGAAGACAGTGGGGACTTTCTTGAACACACAGCGTCCTGGCACTTTGAGTGGATAATCAGCGACACGATCTACCCGACAATTCTAACACCAGGACTCTTCGCCCGCTGCTACGGATATACAGTGTTTGCAGGCGAATGCATCGTTCTTTCGTTCCAAACGGTTTCTGTAACTTGATACTTTTACTAGGCGGGGTTTTCCTTCTCTACTTATTGCTGTCTGTTTGTGAGTCAGAGTTAACCTGGAAAATCCTTGAAATAGCGGGCGGCTCACAAATGAAACTAACCCTGTTAAGTAAACTGGAGACATATTTTTCCTTTTGTGGATTCATAGAAGCCATTCTCAAATTTCATCTATGGTAAATTGCTTAGTAGGCTTTACAACACAAAGAGAAATGTGTGCAATAGGCATCTTGCGTGCAGCACGTTTTTAAATCATTACAATCCAGAGTTAAAATTAGTATGACTCCCAGTTGTGATTCGCAAGAGAATGCCTGTTCCCATAAGACTGACCATAAAGACCTCCATCTGGTACAGTACCGAGTGATAGTTTCGCAAAGTGTTGATTTTGACATAGGCTATGGAACTCAAACCAGTAAAGTGATTACATTAGGAATGAATCTAGACAAAGTTTTAACGCTTACCTTTTCGACCGTTGTTTCCGCCAAGGTCCACAGGAGCACACACCAGCAGTACGCTTGGTTCAGAAATACAGTACGCACTCTAACGCATTGCGACTGCAGTAAAAATAGAACAGGTAATTTCTATGATGAAATCCCTCACTGGTCGGCCATCGGGAAATACCCTTTATGAAACAGCTATGCCAGTTCCAGCCGCTGGCATGATGTTGTACTTTTCACACATTGTGGTACAATCATTATATCACTGAGGCGCTAATCTTTGCATCTTTGGTACCAGTTGTAGACAATACTGCATGTACATGCTAGATTTATTACCATTAATTAGCATCGTCAGCGGGCTTCAAGAAGAAATACAAATGCACGCCCATGTGTGAAATTAATGCGAAGATCATTCATTCGCGCACTCAAGCACACATACGCTCGCACACGCATTCACACACGCGCGCTCGTGCGCGCGCACACACACACACACACACACACACACACACACACACGCTCGCGCGCACACACACACACACACACACACACACACAGAGAGAAAGAAAGAGAGAGAGAGAGAGAGAGAGAGAGAGAGAGAGAGAGAGAGAGAGAGAGAACGAACGAACGAACGAACGAACTTTATTTTACAAGGGTAGTGAATTAGGCAGTAGTGCCTTTCTTACATTCAGCCCTTGAGGCAAAATATTCAAATGTGGTAGAGAGAGAGAGAGAGAGAGAGAGAGAGAGAGAGAGAGAGAGAGAGAGAGAGAGAGAGAGAGAGAGAGAGAGAGAGAGAGAGAGAGTTCACTGAATTAAAAACAGACACACGAAGAAACAAGCACACAGACACGCACGCAGTCAGTTGGACAGTCAGATGGACGGACACCCGGACGGCCGGATGGATGGACGGACGGGTGGTAGTTTTTGCTGCACACCCGTTGATACTTTCTGTCTTTTCAAGACAGCGTTCCTTTTCTTTTTAAAGTGAGTGATAAGAAGTGTGAATAGTGACGAGGAATTTGTGTCATGTGCCATTTCCTTCTTTTTATCGACGTGGGAATTTGCTTAGAAATCAATCTCACAACATGTGAGCCGAGTGGTTAGCGCGCTGGACCTACAGCCGCTTGCGGCCAGTGGGTGCGGCGTTCCAAGCTGCGCGGTCCCCAGAATTGCATCCTTGAGCAAGATGCTTAACTCCCATTGCTTCTCCCCACCCAGGAGTGAAACCAGGTACCAAATGGCCCTCTTTAGGGCTACCAAACGGCCCTCCTCAGGGCCTCTCCCCAGGTCCTTCGGATGAGACCTTAAGGCCAGGTTCAACCATCAAAAACATGAACTTTCATCAAAATACACCAAAATCTCTTTTTTAGTTCGTCACAAGCTCTGTGTATTCATAAACGATGTCAGCGAGTTTCATTTACCAAATCTGTCTCTAAATACGTTTAAATACTCAATTTATGCAAGAGGAGTTTCAAAATAAATACTTCATTAAATATTCATAATTTAAAATGCTTGTATCTCAAAAACTAATCGACCGATTTCAATAATTTTTTCACTATTTCGCAGCATTTTGGATCCTTTTTGTAAGAACTGTTATCACTCTATGCATTCAAAACCTTCAATCTGATTGGTTCGCTTAACTATGGACCATATGGGAGAGGGAAGGAACCAGCCAATCGGAGCGCAGCTTAGAGTGAGGCTCGAGCTGTTTGAATTTCCGCCTCCAACACGCCTCGCTTCCCTGCGATCGTTATTTCGACTCACTACTGCTGATTTTTCGACGGAAAACAAGCATATATGAAGGTATGTTCCCGTAAACTTGTAAATGTATAGTGTATTACTGATTTCTTGTGTCAGATTGATGTAAATCAACAGATCGAGATCACTTTCAGCGGCCACAGAGCCGATCTCAACGAGCAAGTTGATTTGTTTACATTTGCCGAAGATGAATGTGCAGAGACTTGAGAGAGTATTCAGCTCTTTGCTGTACATCTCGCATTGCTTGTTTGAGAAATCTTTGTATTCAATGAACAGTAGTGATGAAATGACTTCAAATAGTTGGACTGGCTCTGAAACTACATATTGTATGTAATTGTTTTCAGGTCGATGCCGCATCAACATGAGCAGAAATGGAAAAAGAAAATTTCATGGAAACCGATTCACTGGGCCCTTGATAAAGAGGAGGACTGCTGAAACTGAAGATGTGCCACAAACTGCTTCATCCCAGAAACTTGGTGAAGCAGCCTCTACATCCGCAGTGGGTAGGCCTCCTGGAGATGAACTGTATGGATATAGACTGATGGATATTACTTTACTAGTAGATTTCATCAAAGATCTCCCATGTAAAGATTGCAAGAACACTGCATGCACTGTTTCTGAAACAAGACAGGGGGTTTCCACCACGGTGACTTTCACATGTGACATTTGTGAAAATGTGTCTGTTCTGAAGTCCAGTGCTGAGGACACTAATCTTCGCTTTGCAGCTGCAACATTCAGCATTGGATGTCACTATCGGAAGGGGAAGAGGTTCCTCCAAAATATGAACATGCCTCCACCAGTTAGTGCTCAGACATTTGCAAAGCAGAGAGACAAGATTGCTGCTGCCACAAAGGAAGTGGCAAAGAACACAATGAAATTAGCAGCACAAGAACTGTCTAGTGCTCTGCCTGGTGATGAAGCCACTGTGTCTTGTGATGGCACTTGGCAGAGACGGGGCTTTGTCAGCAAGAATGGTATATCAACTGTACTTTCTGTGAATCCCAAAGGTCCTGCAAAAGTTCTGGATATCCATGTTTCCAGCAATTACTGTGATGCTTGTGCCAAGTCCAAAAAGAGATTGGGAGAAAGAGAGTTCAAGGATTGGCAACAAACACATGCAGAAAAATGCATGAAGAATCACAAAGGGTCTTCGGGGAGCATGGAACCAGCAGGTATGTTGGAGATTTTTAGAAGATCAGAACAGCAGTATGGTCTCAAATACACAGGCTACCTTGGGGATGGGGACTCCAAGAGTTTCCACACAGTGCACACTGCAGATCCACCTATCTATGAAGGGAAGGAAATCAGAAAATTGGAATGTTGTGGCCACGTGCAAAAAAGGATGGGGAAGCGGTTGATGGATACGGTGAAAGAATGCAAAAATCAAGAGTTTGAAGAAAAGGGAAAGAAGTACAAGGGGATTGGGGGGAAAGCAGGGTTGACACAGAAAGCTATCAGACAGATTCAAGGCCATTATGGTGCAGCAATAAGGGCAAATCCAGGAAATGTTGAGGGGATGAGCAGTGCAGTGTGGGCTGTGTGGAAACATAGGAAGAAAGATCACAGTGATTGCGGAAACTGGTGTCCATCCAAACAGGGAAATGATGAAAAGGCAAACAAAAATGCCTTCCCCATGTTTGTACTAGAGAAGATAGAGCCAGTATTCACTGCCCTCACAGACAAAACACTGTTAGAAGCCTGTGCCCATGGTGGCACACAGAATCCCAATGAAACCCTCCACAGCCTGGTCTGGGCTAAATGTCCCAAGACTATCTTTGTAGGAAGAAAAAGGCTGGAACTGGCTGCCTATGATGCTGTCATTGTTTTCAATGAGGGAGAGGTAGGGAGGCTGCCAGTTTTCAGGTCTCTGAAACTGCAATGTGGGGGGTATGTAGAGGCTGGCTTTCGGGCACTAGATGCCACAAGGGTGAAGTCATCTCTCCAAGAAAGCACTTCAAAAGCAAAAGCAATGAGAAGGTCCAAAAGACTCTCTCAGGGTGCCACACAGAAGGGTGATGATGACTACCAGCCTGGGGGACACTGAATCTAGCAATCTTCATGTAAAGAGAATTTGATGGAGGTTTTCCAGTTTCATGTAATTCATGTTTTCGGTGAGAGGGCCAAATCACTGAACAATGTACAGTCCTACAAGAAAACTACTTGAGTTATCATGTTGAAATGTTGTGTACTTCTTCTAGGTAGTTAAAAAATGAATATGTAGCAATACCATGCTTTTCACTCTTTGCATTAGGTAGATATTGATCAATAAAGACTTTAAATCAAATTTTCTCTGTTTCGGTTTTTTCAGTTCAGGACTCAACTTTACTTTGTATATTCTCAAAAACTACTAAAGCAATCACCTTGAAACTTGGTAGACTTCTTTAGCGAATACATAATTTTAATCTGATCTACAATTGAGTTTATAGGTCAATTTATCAGTGAGAAAATGCAAAAATTGCTTTCACTTTGGGTGTTACGGAAGCTGAAATTTTACACAAAATCATTAAAAAATCATGAATATTAAGGTATATTGTATAAACCTTAGCTTTTAGTTCACAATTCAGCTCTATAGTCATACTATATGTGGTTAAAATTGCAGAATTCTATCTATTATCAGTTCTGAGATTATCACCAGTGAAAGAGTTACTATTTTTAGACATGGCAGCCATTTTTGTCAGAATGACCTTGACCTGAATCCTCCAAATCTTAATAATCATTATCTGACATGAACATCTTCCACATATCCAAATTTCTCACTTCTCCAAGGTCTAGAAAGGGTACTTCCATTCTGAGGTTGAACCTGGCCTTAATAAACCGAGGTCTAGTGTGTGATACGCATTCACAACATCAAAATCACGCACTATAAAGATCCTGACGCTCATGTCCTCGACGGGTGGGTGTCGGCCACAGTAAAAACACCCAGCACGCACAATTTCTCCTTTTGTGGAAAACAGTGTGCCAGCGCCCTTGGCAGCAGGACACTGGTCTCATTCCCTGCGTTCCGTTGCACTCTGCTTCATCTCTGCTACGGTGTAGCAGCCTCAAGAGTTTTGATTGGTTGGTTTTATTTAATAACTTTTAAAGCACATTATCATTAAAAGTATAGGGTTTTGGGGGCCCTCTTTGAATACACGAATCCCCAATATTATTTTACACTCACATTTATCACTCTTGATCGAAAAAACGACTAAATAAAAGTATTAGGGTCGAAAATCATTCATACACAATCTTTGGTGACGTTTCAGCCAGTGGCAGAGGTCAACTTCCTGTCAAGGTCGCGCAGCAGCTCGAGCGTCTCAGAAGGAGCTCTAACTGCTTCACACTAGAGTGCGCCACCTGCTGTGCCTAGCAACAATGAAGCTACAGAACTCATAGCCGCATTTGATTGGCTCATACTAAACAGAACTAATTGGAAGTCAATCTACGGACTTGCACGGTAAACATGCTTCAAACCATGGAGTTTACATACCATGGAAGTGGCAAACGTGCCGATTGCTGTCAAATTTCGAAGAAATAAATGTTTTCGTGCTCTCATCACCGTTGCAGAGTGGATTGTATGTCTTGGTTTGATAGTTGTAGTAAACGTCGGCATTTATACCCATGAGTGTAACGATTTAGCAGACGACACAGATGTTTGGATTCCCTTGACCTTCCTCTATGACTGGTGATGGTTACCTCCCTTTTGTTATTAATGGATTTTCGACCCTAATGCTTTTATGAAGTTGTCTATTTGATCAAGAGGGATATAATTGAATGTGAAATCATTTTAGGGATTCATGTATCCAAAGAGGGCCTCCAAAACCCTCTACTTTTAATGGTAACGTGCTTTTAAAGTAATTAAAGAAACCGACCAATCGAAACTCGTGACCCTGCTACACTGTAGCAGAGATGAAGCAGAGTCAACGGAACGCAGGGATTGACTTGAGACACTACACACTGAGAGGCAGCCTCGACATCGGCTGAAGCGCTTTGAGTCTCACTGAGTGGGAGTATCGCGCGGTATAAGAGTGATTTAATAATAATAATAATACGAGAATACAACACGGAGAAAAAGAAGTTGGAGAAAACATTAGAAAAAAGTTCATTTTTATTATGCATGAGCCTAACATTAGGGTTGGTGTATTTCGGCTAAAGGGGAGCGTTTCACTCTCTCCTAAATAGATTGTCATTGTTTACAAACGTGGTGTGGTCGTACAAAATATTTGGTATGTACACCAACATTCTTTTCTTGTAAATCAGTCAGAGGTTTATGATCCAAGTTCTGTTGTTGTGACGGTCCTACCCAATGTATTATATTTTTGTGTTGTTACGAGACACTTATCCTACGCTATATTCTCTGTACTGTTTTGAACGTGAAGTTTGGCGGTGGTTGCTTGAAGCCGTTAACAGGGCGAGGTAGAACGCTGGACAAGTTGACGTCCTATTTTTAGACTGTGGAGCGAGAGGTCTGGCTGGCTCTATTGTCTGGGCTGTTTTGAGATGCCAGACCGTTGTTCTCATTTTCTGTGCTCTATTTCCAATGTTGCTTAAAATATAAGGTCTGGCGGTAATGACCCTTTTGGCCTATTCGTCTGGGTGATTTTGAAATTACGAAGTTTGGCGCACTGCTAGAAGCCGTTGCTACGGTTAAATGGGACAATGACGCTACTCCTGACGATTTGATTGGCTGGGGCTGATCAAGAGTAAGTTTGCTGTGGTTCTTTAGACGACGTGCGGGGAGGGGAAATTCAGTGTGCGCGTAACCTGCGGGTTGTGGAGACGTGAATGTCTAAAGAGTAGTAGCCACTCCGTGTGCAGTGAGAACACGTAAAAGAATCTCTCTAAAGAATCCTGTACTAAGGACAGTAACCCCATGAGTGGGCGAGAAGGAACCTGTTGAAGAAAACCTGCAAGGCTTTCTCCCCAACCACCTGAAGTCTAGTGAAGGCGGTGTGTGAAGAGAAGAATCCATCTCACAGAGAAGGAACAATCTTCCCTGAAGTCCTAGACCAATATTCGTCGCAAGACGTTTTCCCTCAGCCAAAGAGGAAATTCTGGCTGAGTGATTTGTGCAAGTGTTGTGTCGAGTGTTGTGTGTGGATACACAACCAATGTTTATGGCCTGTTTAATCTCTCTCAAAGGATTAGCCTTGTGAGAGAGATTGTGTGTGATGGTCTGAGTGACCAGAATTCTGTGGATAGAATTTCATCAGTGACGCACTCCCGAAATAGCGTCGCACGTACGTCAGCGTGAAAAAGACTCGCTCGTAAGTACTGTTGTTCATTCAGAGGAAGCATATTCCTCTATGTTCAGTCTGAGAGTAGACTGACAAAGATAAGAGACTGAACTGATATGATTTATCTACAGTGACATTATTTTCTTCAGTCAAGTAGTTGGGGTTAGAGGAAGCATTCCTCTACATTCAGTTTAAGATTATGTAGGCTGACCAGCCTAATTGATTTAATCCATTTTGCCTTTCTATAGTATTCTCGTTTCTTTTGTCATGAATTAGTCATATTAAAGAATATCATTAATGCTCATGGTGTCATGTCAACTATACGAGCCTTGAGTTGAGAGTGAGAGAATGAATTAGTGACACCCTCCACGTATATACCCCTAGACCAAGAGTAAAAAGAAGAATTTACAAATTGAGTAAAATTACAGTGGAGGGTAAAGAAGGTCAGTCACATTTTTTTTTTTTTTTTTTTTTTTTTTTTTCATTAATGATATTCTTTAATATGACTAGTTCATGACAAAAGAATACAGAATACTATAAAAAGGCAAAATGGATTAAATCATTAATTAGGCTGGTCAGCCTACATAATCTTAAACTGAACGTCGAGGAATGCTTCCTCTAACCCCAACTACTTGACTGAAGAAAATAATGTCACTGTAGATAAATTATATCAGTTCAGTCTCTTATCTTTGTCAGTCTACTCTCAGACTGAACATAGAGGAATATGCTTCCTCTGAATGAACAACAGTACTTACGAGCGAGTCTTTTTCACGCTGATCGACGTGCGACGCTATTTCGGGAGTGCGTCACTGATGAAATTCTATCCACAGAATTCTGGTCACTCAGACCATCACACACAATCTCTCTCACAAGGCTAATCCTTTGAGAGAGATTAAACAGGCCATAAACATTGGTTGTGTATCCACACACAACACTCGACACAACACTTGCACAAATCACTCAGCCAGAATTTCCTCTTTGGCTGAGGGAAAACGTCTTGCGACGAATATTGGTCTAGGACTTCAGGGAAGATTGTTCCTTCTCTGTGAGATGGATTCTTCTCTTCACACACCGCCTTCACTAGACTTCAGGTGGTTGGGGAGAAAGCCTTGCAGGTTTTCTTCAACAGGTTCCTTCTCGCCCACTCATGGGGTTACTGTCCTTAGTACAGGATTCTTTAGAGAGATTCTTTTACGTGTTCTCACTGCACACGGAGTGGCTACTACTCTTTAGACATTCACGTCTCCACAACCCGCAGGTTACGCGCACACTGAATTTCCCCTCCCCGCACGTCGTCTAAAGAACCACAGCAAACTTACTCTTGATCAGCCCCAGCCAATCAAATCGTCAGGAGTAGCGTCATTGTCCCATTTAACCGTAGCAACGGCTTCTAGCAGTGCGCCAAACTTCGTAATTTCAAAATCACCCAGACGAATAGGCCAAAAGGGTCATTACCGCCAGACCTTATATTTTAAGCAACATTGGAAATAGAGCACAGAAAATGAGAACAACGGTCTGGCATCTCAAAACAGCCCAGACAATAGAGCCAGCCAGACCTCTCGCTCCACAGTCTAAAAATAGGACGTCAACTTGTCCAGCGTTCTACCTCGCCCTGTTAACGGCTTCAAGCAACCACCGCCAAACTTCACGTTCAAAACAGTACAGAGAATATAGCGTAGGATAAGTGTCTCGTAACAACACAAAAATATAATACATTGGGTAGGACCGTCACAGTTGTCATCATAGATAATAACTACTTCAACTATTCACAACCTTGCCATAAAGCAAAGCGTTGCAGTGGAACGAATAGACTGGATGGAAAAAACTGATGTGTCACTTCACCTGTACATGACGTGAGATCAACAAAGGTTTACCAGGTTTTGTAATACTTATATATTTCATTATGATACAACAGTGACATAAATCAAAAGTTTTTCTTTCCTCTAAATTACCGTTATATCTACATTTGTTTCAGAGATTTCTGAGAAGGAAAAACTACATACTTTGTCAGTAATGAGGACACCAATAAAAACATCGAAAAGACAAAAGCAACTGACATTGCAAAACATCCTATTTAAGAACAGTGTTCAACAACATTCTACATGGAGAACAGCACTAAAAGGTTAAACTTTAGCGCAAACCAGACAAAGTCTTCGCAAACGTTGCATGCCCAGTTATTGCTCCAGCGAGCCTAGCCTCACTTCAACCCTGCGTGGCGACCATGTCAAGCTAGCTTGACCTCGATGACATTGCCTGGCCGGATGCGATAATCCCCGATAGTCTTTCCTTCCTCGAGCACATTGCCCCCGAAGCGCCACTCCTGCGAGTCCAGGCCCTGGTGGTTGATGTCGGCGTCGACCTCCTGTTTGAGGAACTTGATGGGGGTGCCGAAGTCCAGGTTAGCTTGATGGTCAACACTGCTGTTGGCGTGCATGACCCTCAGGGTGACAGGGTGCTGTCCTTCCGCCACTGCTTCCTTGCCAGGGCTGGAACAGCATTGTGGAAATGCACATATAGGGACCATGACTCCAAGTCATTGTTAAGGGAACGCAGATCTAAGCGTTTTTGACAGCACGCAACAATGAAAAATACCACTGCTGTCATCCCGAGCAGAGAACCGAACCACAGCATCCAGTTGCCTCATACAGTTTGCCAGCAGGTCGAACCCCAGCATCCAGTTGCCTCTTACAGTTTGCCAGCAGGTCGAGCCACAGCATCAAATTCCGGTCCTAAGAAAGATTCAACTCTTTTTCAAGATCGGGATTTTGGTGCATCCCGTCAACCACGCTGAAATGTACCTATGTTTTTTTTTAGATCGATATTTTTCGTAGTGGCTTGTCGTAGTTGGCATTTGCGTGAGAAGACTGGGCGCCAAAGTTTTCAGGCCTTGCTAATGTCCACGTGACTGCTATTTTCCGTCAGAGCTGGAGCAGAGCAGTAGGGGAGTGAGCAGATCATAGTTTCCTACGAGCAGTACATGTGGTCCAATGGTTGGCGTGCTCGACCACCATGCAAGACACCTGGGAAGTGATCCTCTGCTGCGAGCACCACACTACGTGTGGGTAGGGGGTAAGAATAGACCTACTGCATCTCCTACGCGATTTGTTGAAGGCCAATAACTAGGGAAATCGAAAACTGACTCGCTCTTACCCTAACCAGCTAACCAGCTATGTGTGAGTGGTTATTTTTTTCTTTGATGAGTGCAATGTATAACAGTTCTTGATCAGCTCTAGTGATTTTGGAATTCATGGCCTTGCATAGCCTACAAAGGCTGACAGGCTATACATCCCTGTCCTGCCATTCAACGACCACCACCTGCCAAACCATCGGGCGCTGGTTTTGTGGCAGTCAGGCATGCAGGTCCCTGAGAAGTTTCAAACGTACCTTGTGCACAAGGCAGTTGTCTTAATTATTATCCTGATCACTATCATTTTCAGGTCCATGTACTTAGATACAACTCCTTGTATCATCAGATGACGACGAGAAGATCAGACATGGATTTTTTAAAAAGTCTATGTTTACCAAGCAGGATACAGGGACCCACTAGATATTTTAAAATCTCGGACTAGCAGAGAGCCGTGCTAGTTATTGTCTCATCAGCGTAATGTATTTCATGGGTATGGACCCATTTTCCCATTGTGATTTCCCACTCGAATTCGATGTGTTAGAAATGTGCATATGTGCTAATCACATAAGTTACACGGGAAAATCATGTTATTTCAGACTTGTATACGCACGTAGAAAAAAAATAAAATATATACATTTTTCTTTACTTTCACTTTCACTTTCTGCCTGCCTGTTTACCTAATTGCCTCCGTTTGTCTGGCTGCCTGCCTGCATACATTCATACATACAGAGAGTGAGTGAGTGAGTGAGTGAGTGAGTGAGTGAGTGAGTGAGTGAGTGAGTGAGTGAGTGAGTGAGTGAGTGAGTGAGTGAGTGAGTGAGTGAGTGAGTGAGTGAGTGAGTGAGTGAGTGAGTGAGTGAGTGAGTGAGTGAGTGAGTGAGTGAGTGAGTGAGTGAGTGAGTGAGTGAGTGAGTGAGTGAGTGAGTGAGTGAGTGAGTGAGTGAGTGAGTGAGTGAGTGAGTGAGTGAGTGAGTGAGTGAGTGAGTGAGTGAGTGAGTGAGTGAGTGAGTGAGTGAGTGAGTGAGTGAGTGAGTGAGTGAGTGAGTGAGTGAGTGAGTGAGTGAGTGAGTGAGTGAGTGAGTGAGTGAGTGAGTGAGTGAGTGAGTGAGTGAGTGAGTGAGTGAGTGAGTGAGTGAGTGAGTGAGCGAGGGAAGGAGGGAGAGAGAGAGAGAGAGAGAGAGAGAGAGAGAGAGAGAGAGAGAGAGAGAGAGAGAGAGAGAGAGAGAGAGAGAGAGAGAGAGACATTTGAATCAAGAAACGTGACATACAAAGGTGGAGAATATCAAACCGAACGACCAAAACTATTCATAGAAAGAATGCTGCGAGTGAACTCACTTTTGGTCTTGATCGTCCGCCATTACTCCCGATCAGTGCTCGTCAGACGAACAGAGGATAGCGGCCCCTGCCTCCTGCCTAGCCTGGTTTCTGCCTCGTCAGCTGAGCACGGCTCGAAATAACGCACGAAGGCACAGGAAGTAGGAAATGCGCTTACAACCTAGTTTCAACACGCCTATAACAATGGAGCCCACAAGTGAGAAGTTCCTTTGTGAATGTGTATCTTGTCCGTGCCAAAGGTAGAGTGTTGGGAGTTGTAACACATTATTGTTCAGCAGATAAACGATCTTGCTCTGCAGGAGTAGACAGTTTGACAAAATCGTTGAAGCGACGTAAAGAGCTAAATTCGGAACTGTCATATGATTGGAGGAAGCAACGGTAGGCCTATTTATGTGACAGGAATTTCCCAACCTAAAAAAAGTATTCTAGGCCCGGGCCGAGTATAATGATTTAGATGGTCTCTGTGCGTTCCGTTGGTTGGTCATTGTGTGACTGTATTGACCTTACATGCGTAATTAAGCCTCCTATTTACTACCTGCCTTCAACTACTCTATGTGTGCCTGTACGTGTGCCTGTACGTGTGTATATGTGCGGGCACGCGTGCGTGTGTGTGCGCGCACGTGTGTACGTGCATGTGTGTACGTGCATGTGTAATATGTGTGTGTGTGTGCGCGCGTGTGCACGTGTGTATGTATATGTGTATACACGTGTGTATGTGCGTGGGTGCGTGCGTGTGTGTGCGTGCATGCATGTGTATGTGTGTGCATGTACATGTGTGTGCGTGCGTGGGTGCATGAGTGTGTGCTTTCATGCGTCCGTGCATGCGTGCATGTACGTGTATGTTCGTGCGTGCATGTGTATTTGTGTGTGAGTGTGAATGTGTGTTATTTTTGTGTCTGCCTCAATCGCCTGAGTTTGTATGTGCGGCTATTCATGTGCGTCTGGTTCACTTTGGGGTTGTAGTAGTGATGGAGGTGTAGGAGGTGGTGTTCGGGTGGTGGGGGTGTAAGTGGTGGTGGTGCAAGTGGTAGTGGTGAAGCATGCAGTTGTGGTGGTATACTGTAAGTGGCTGTGGTGGTGGTAGTGATGTACGAGTGTAAGTGGTGGTGTTGGTGGGGATGAGGGTAGTGGTGATGGTGATGGTAGTGGTGGTGGTCATGGTGGCGGTGATGTAAGTGGTGGTGATAGTTGTGTTGGTGATGGTGGTGGTAGTAATGTAAGTGGTAGTGGTGATGGCGATGATGTCAGTGGTGGTGGTCATGATGGTGGTGGCAATGGTAGTGGTGATGTAAGTGGTGATGTAGTGGTATAAGTAGTGGTGGTGGTTGCAATGGTGGTGGTGATGATAGTGGTGGTGATGGTGGTGATGGTGATGCAAGTGGTGATGGTAGTGGTGTAAGTAGTGGAGGTGGTGGCAATGATTGTCATGGTGGTGGTGACAATGGTGGTGGTGATGGTGGTGTTGGTGAAAGTGGTGGTAGTATTGTAAGTGGCAGTAGTGATGGTGGTGATGTTAGTGATGGAGGTGATGGTGGTGGTAGCAATTATGGTGGTGATGCAAGTGGTGATGGTAGTGGTTAAGTAGTGGTGGTGGTGGCAATGGTGGTCATGGTGGTGGTGGTGGTAGCGGCAATGGTAGTGGTGATGGCGGCAATGGTGGTGTTGATGGTGGTGATGATGGTGGTGGTGGTGGTGGTGGCCATGGTGATAGTTGTGGTCATGGTGATGGTTGTGATAGTGGTGGTGGTGGTGGGGTGGTGGTGGTGCTTGTGGTCATGATAATAGTTGTGGTCATTGTGATGGTGGTAAAGTGGTGGTGGTGAAAGTGGTGGTGGGGGTGGGGGTGGTGGTCATGGTGATTTAATGAAAGTGGTGGTGGCGGTGGTAAAAGTTGTATGTACCTGATTGCATCATTGCACACTGAGATTTAAATCCTAGGTGTAGTGATAATCTTAAACGTTGCAGCTGCTCCTGTCTTCGTCTATTATCCCCCACCTTCTCGAGCTCCGTCCGCTCGACATGCAGCCCGGAGAGAGAATACAATGATTTCATAATGAAAGTGAGGTGTGAAATGATCACAAACAAGTAAGATGTTCGGTGGGTGGCAAGTGTGCTATCAAGTTTGTGATTTTGTCTTATCATGCTCAAGCAACGAGCTTGCAAATCCGAAACTATACAACGTTATGAGAAGGTGACAAGACAAAAATCAGACCAGACAAGTCCCCTCCTGGAGAGAAGCTATTCGTCTCGGATTTACTGGAGATGCTTTGTTGGTCAGGAGAAGGAACATCATTCCATTCCAGAGTTCACTCCCTCCCCCTCCCCCTTCTCCTTCCCACCCCCACCCTCCACCCACTCCTGCACCCCCAACTCCCCATTTTCATTCTGAGAAATCGCATTTGTAATCCCTGTATGGGACATTTTTCGAATTAATCTTTAGTTTACATTCTTGAAATTTAAACAATAAAAAATGTGTGGAATATGCTATGCACATTTGGTAACATTTCACATGTTTTCTATTACACAAGTTTTCCATTATGCACAAAATATCACAACATAATTCCATAACGTCACCCCGAGTTTCATTGATTTGTTTCACCCCAAAAAAAATTGCTCTCTGGAGTAAAAAACAAAGACAGGGGAAATGTGTATAATATTGCAGAAGTATGAAAGTAATATATAAATTGCTGCTTAAATTAATAACACAAACAGAATATGTATGAACAACACCATGTGCACCTTATTACAGAAGAAAGCTATGAATATAATGCTTTTTGATCAGTTGTGTACTCACATAGCACATATGGGAATTGCAGTTTTGCAAACAAAAAGAAATACCTCTAGCTGTATTCAGCTTAAATCTGACATTTTGAATTATCAAATTAGATCATTGTATTTAAAAGGAAGGCCCTAAAACTACATGTAACGCCTCCACGAGTAATTGAAATTGTGTCCAAAAAATGAAGTCCAGAAACTGATATCACAGCTTTCAATACAACGTTAGGTCGACTACCTTCTTTGGAAAATCTGAGTCATGTGCTAAATCCAGCATTCACATACAACTATGCATGAGAAGTAAAATGTGAGCACTTGCTTGACACCTTAACTTGCTTCACTCCTCGGAAAGGGAGGCAACCTTGTAAAATGTTATGGGCACCTTAACTAAACATTGAATTACAAATCTGTGTTTTCCTTTCAGACAATTTTTATTTTCTTCCTCTTTATAACATATTTCTCTCTCATAGAAAATATCATATTTCCTATGAGGCTCAGATAATAGGCATTACAAAATGATAAATACTAGAATAATGCAGAATCTATTAAAACCAGCCTGCCTTCAACCCCAATTTCCTTCCCACCTTCATCTGACATTTATATACAGCACAGTTATGCTCTAAATTGCATGCAAGTGGGAGAAGAACAAAAGTGTCTCCCTTGACCACATTCCAGGCAGATCCATATGGTCTAAGACACAGTACCTCATTCAGGAAGGTCATGGTGGACATTTTTTTCCAAACAAGTTTGATTTTCTTATTCATGACAATATATTTCTCTCACATAAAATACTCATCTTTCCTGTGAGGCTCAAAAAATGAAACAAAAATATTAAATACAAGAATAGCTACGAATATGTTAAAATATACAGGCCCTCAACCCCAATTCCCTTCCCAAATTCCTTTCACATGTGCTTGGCCATTTCCTCGGAACACAGCGGGACTTCCGGGTTGAGTAGGGTATTAAAATGCATTCCATACAGTCCCTGCACACACAGTTGATAATTTACTGAATTGAAATACTTCAACATATAATTGACAACACAGGATGTACAAACAAATAGATGAATAAAACTAGCAATTTTGTCATGAACCAATGTCATCCATTACACGTCAAAGGAATAACAGTCATAATCGCTACAGACCATCGTTTTGCTAACCGGTGATCAAGAAATGAATTCTGGATATATTTAAAACAGGACACACATCGTGATTTCACAGTGTGAAGTTCTATGACACTGTGCATCATCACTGTTTCTCCTAAACCACATCTTCATTACAATCAACACAGAGCTCCACGTCATCTTAGAACCAAGTCCGCACAGTCAAAAGGACACGGGCGATGGCTGTGTCCCCTCCGTCCTTCAGGATGCCGAACTGCTTTGTGAGTGTCCAGACAAACTGGGTGGTCCACACTGCCGTTGGGTTGGACCAGACAAAGGCGTCAGGATGCTTGCCCACACCTACGACTTGTTGGTGCCAGACCCCAGTGGTTTGGGGGTGAGAACAAAACCCTTCCCGATTCCTACAAGTCGAATAACAAAGGAAACCGAAACTTGCCTTGATCCTTCTCTAACCAGTCATTGTGATTTTCGTAATCAATGACCTTATATAGGCTGCACAGGGTGGTAGGCCGTACATCTTCATTCAAGTAATTCATCCTCTATCCTTGGTGCTAGCAGTGAATAGTGAATTAATTTCGGCGAGATTTCTTCAGTGCCATTCTCACAACTGGGCTGCTGGCGACCACTGAAGGACGCAAAACAGAGCAAGTTAGTGAAATGAGTAGCTTCAAATGCCAAATGAAAAGCTGGACATTTGTGCGAAAGGAAACCTTTAAAATGTTTCTAAGTTCTATATTATAGGATTATGGCATTATTACTAGGGTGGTGTGGAGGGTGGGGGTGGGGGGTGGGAGTGGAGATTTTTTTCAAACTTTGCAGAATGGTTGATTTGTGAGTGTCAGAGCAGCACAAGAGAAAAATATTAATAGAATTCATTATGACATTTTGAACATCCTAACGCTGTAAAAGCACAATTGTTTCTCCTATTTCAGTGAAGAGATTTCACTCGACTTAGCAATTTAGAGTGAAAGAGTTTTGTGCTACTTTCCCCGCATAATTTTGATCAAAAAGTGGACCACTGTCTTAAAGACTGCAAAGCCTTCCAGTCTCTATAATTAGAGGTTAGACTTCTTCACAGTCATTTTGTCATTCATTTACATAAATGCAAACATACACATGCACGCACACACACACACACACACACACACACACACACACACACACACACACACACACACAAACACACACACACAATTTTATAATTTTCTGCACCAATAAGAATCTCTGGCATAGAGATAACACAAATATGTGATTTTGTAACATTCAAGTACACTTCTGTTGGCATCACGCGATGCGTGTGGCGACTGTACTTGGGAAAGCAATGTATTCGGGTCGAGGTCAACCAGACGGCAGAAAAGTTCTATAACGATTAATCCAAGAGTGTCCACGACAAAGTTCACCAATACTTACCTTTATCACAATCAGAGGAAAAAAAGTATAAAGTTGATTTCTGCATTCTTCATAGATTATTTTTGCTGCTATGCTTTATTTGTTCTTTTGGGTTCATTCGGTTCATTGCACGTAAACTGAGAGGGATATAATAACAATGGGAAGGAGTACGTCTATTTCACAATCTGCCTGTTGTGTAAATTAGCTTATAGTCAGAAGATGAATGCAAATAAAAGTCGAGTGTGAATGGGTGATGATAGAATTAAAGAACATGAAGCATTTCATAGTCAGGTTCTCCCAACAATCTCTTGCATTCATCAGCAATTATTAAAGTTTGTCGTTTGCTGCGAACAGAAACAAGGGAGGTAAATGTGTCATCTCCCACTTTTGGCTTCAGTAGTTCTCTCCCCTTTTGAGCGGCGGTTGTCGAGGTAGTGGTAGTGGCAATAATAGTAGCAGAGGCGATAGTAGTAGTGATAGTAGTAGTAGTAGTAGTAGTAGTAGTAGTAGTAGTAGTAGTAGCAGTAGTGGTAGGGGCTAGTAGTAGTAGTAGTAGTAGCAGTAGTGGTAGGGGCTAGTAGTAGTAGAAGCAGTAGCAGTAGTGGTAGTGAAAGTAGTAGAAGCAGTAGTAAAAGTATTAGTAGAAGCAGGAGCAGCAGCAGTAGTTGCGGTGGTGATGAAGACGATAGCAGTAATAGTAGCAACTGTTGCCGTTGTTGCTGCTGCTGCAATTGAAATTGTTGTTACAGTCGTTCTCCAAGAAGAAAAAAAATGAACAGCGTCAATGGCAAAAACATTTTATTGACTTCAGATAACAGAGTCATTCTATTGTTCAGTATCTGATAGTGACGCAATGTTAAGTTGCATTTGTAGTTTTTGCACTAACAATTATGTGGTAATAACATATTTCTTTCATTTTCGTCAGCAAAAACGATAGATTTTAACATCTTTCGGATGGGGAAAAATTAATTCAATACCGGGCAAGCAAAATACATATATTGCAGAACATTACATCAAAACTTTACAAAGGAAATGGGTGTTCAGTGATTTATATGTCAAAATTGTCTGTGCAGAATTGAATCGTATGGCACAAACTGCAGTGAAAATCCACAGAGATTCACGATACACTCACAGCGCAATTCAGAGACTGGACATCTAGAGGGCGCTCTGAGAGCACAAACATCCGTCAAGGAGGCAAACATTTCTCTTCCATGGCCTGTATAGTTAATAAGGGCAGCATGTTCTGCTAGCCAGGCCTGACTCTACGAAGTTTGATTTATTTTCTTGGCTACAAAGGATATCTGAGTGCGGAAGGCATACAGCGGCGGCGTCAATGGTTTGACATCAGCAACTTCGCGATGCATTTTTCTTTCAGCATCCGATTCCCAAACTACACAACAGATGACATTCTCTTTTTGGCTGTAATCCTCAGGAGCTATCGGATAACCTGCAAAATGTAATGGACCGTTCCTTTGATGAAACCCTGACCTGCCACCGAATGTCGTCAGAATCTGTTGTAAACTTGTCAGGTTATTTTGATGAAGAACTCAATGAGTTACTCACAACTAACCAACTGCGGTAAAACGTAACCTCCTTGGCGGAGGCAATCTCATTACACAAATTCGTGGAATCCACCATTGACAAGATGATCAGAAAAGGTGAGCACTCAGCGGTTCTAAGGTCACGCTATCACAACAGACCTGGGAGCTAACAAGCATACAATTAAAACATCAGATTAAAGACGGACAAAAATACCAGCATTTCAATAATCTCATTAAAAAATTTAAGAGCTTTTTTTTAAGCTGTGGCCTGTGGGTATTTTCTACCTAATTGGTACTGGACTCTTGCATGGGATCTGTTTTTCGTCGAACTACGACTGTGGCGCCAGCATAGTGCACGAAGGTAACGAGACTGCTGCTGTCTGGGAGCGGAGCGTCCTTGTAGAACCACTCTTGCTCGTGCGCAGGCACGTTGATCTGCGACTCCATCTCCTCTTTCAGAGTCAACACGGGTGCCGTGAAGTCCACCTCCACGTCGTGGTTGACTGCAGAGTGGGGCTGGATGAACCTCAGCACCAACGGCGCGGTTCCTTCGGGGGCTGCCTCCTTCCCAGCGGCGTCCCTTCGATAGACATTTGGTTATACAGTGGAACCTGCGAATAGCGAACCTCTAAATAGCACCACACCTCGCAATTGCACAAGGTCACGGCCGGCACGGATTGATTTCTTAAGAAAATTACCTCTGAATAGCACCAAACCTCGCGATTGCGATTAGCGTTACCCCTCTTCCGGTCCCGACAGCGGTTTTTACCTGCAAATAGCACCACTTTGGGTCAATAAAAGTGACACGCGCAGAAGGCCTATCCTTGCCGAGTTGCACGCGGTGACCTCACTTTCACTTCATTGGCACACACGCAGTACAGTATCCTGCCACACAGGGACCTCTCTGTGTTCTTCTTTATTATCCACATTTTCATGTGAGTGCTTCGAAATGTGTCCTTGACCATGAGAATTGTTGAACCTCCAAATAGCACCATACCTCGGAATAGCACCACTTTTTGTTTGGTCCCTAGGGGTGGTGCTATTCGCAGGTTCTACTGTACAGTTATATTTCAATGTCTTCCTACCTCTGTTGCATAACTGTCATTGAATCAAACTGGCATTTTGCGTAGGAGAAACACACATAGAGAGAGTAAGAGAGAGAGAGAGAGAGAGAGAGAGAGAGAGAGAGAGAGAGAGAGAGAGAGAGAGAGAGAGAGAGAGAGAGAGGGAGAGGGAGGGAGGGAGGGAGGGAGGGAGGGAGGGAGGGAGGGAGGGAGGGAGGGAGGGAGGGAGGGAGGGAGGAGAGAGAGCGAGAGAGAAAGGGGGGAGGGGGTAGGGGGAGGGGGGTAGGGGGAGGGGGAGGGGGGGATTAACTCATTTATTGTACAAAGGTTGACCGCCCTTTACAGTTTATCTTATGCATCACAAGGTGAACAATTGCTCACAATCACCGACAGTTTTCCTTTCGATGTTTCAATGCATAGTAGATGTACAAAGCCAGATCTTTTGTCGTTATTATATTTGAAGAGGACATGAGTTGTATAAAGTCCGTTCAAGCGTCTAAATGACGTTTGATGTTCTTCTTCCTTAGGTTTTCATTGGAGGTGCAGTCTACCAAAAAAGTTCTTCGTCTTCATTTTTATGACAAAACGCGCATATTGAATCAAAGCACTGATCACAACGATGTATGTTATTCTTTAGGTCGTTTACACCTAAACTGAGCCTTGCAAAGGCATTTAAGAGTTCTTAATACTTATTATTTCAGGTACGCCTCTTCCCCGAAGAAATCCTTGAAAGAGGAGTACCAACAGTATCTTGGACTGGTGCTATTTTCCCACCACCACAGCAGTCTGTGACAGTCTCGAAGTCTCTGCTTGAACGCCTTTAGGAAAGGTTTTTCCGTTGCCAACGCCTCCATTGAGCCATACAAGAGTTAATCCTGGCCTGGAGGCAATTTTCTATAAGAGCTGTCCAATGTTTACTATGTGGGACATTGGAGTTGGCAAGCAAGGGATATGCTTGCTTGGGGAGCCTGTTAATTGGCATTATACACATTTTGAGGCAATATTAATTTATCCGCTCTTGTGCCGCCTGAGATAAACAGGGCATATCTTCCCAGATCCCCATGCACCATATTAGTAGGTATGCGAATATGCCAACCTGGATCCTTTTACAGGCAAAGCTAAGGGCTTTTTCTAATATGACTGCTTTACCCATGCCCCATATCCCAGAACCATAAAGCAGTGCAGAGATTGTACTTGAGAGTGTAATAACTTAATGAAGATGGTGGTGCTTGTGTTATGCAAGCTCCACATGGTCTTCAGTACTTGAACGACTATTTGTTTCCCTTTAGTTAATATGTCTTTCAGATATATACATGTACACTGACAGATAACCTTGCGGAAAAGTTGCACACCAAGTACTTAGAAGTTTTTTTTCAACTTCTAGCTTCCTACCGGCTAAAGTCCATCTTTGGGGGAGGGGAGGGCGGGAGTGGGGGGGGGGGGGGGGGGGGGGGGGGGAGGAGGAGAGGGCGAGGGGAGGGGAGGGGAGAGGGGAGGTGAAAGGGGGGAGGAGGGGGGGAGGGGGGAGGAGGGGGGAGGGAGGGGGGAGGGAAGGGGGACGGGGGAGGGGGGAGGGGAGGGGAGGTAGAGAGAGAGAGTATGTGAGAGAGAGAGAGAAGGTGAGAGAGAGAGAGAGAAGGAGAGAGAGAGAGATAAAGAGAGAGAGAGAGAGAGAGAGAGAGAGAGAGAGAGAGAGAGAGAGAGAGAGAGAGAGAGAGAGAGAGAGAGAGAGAGAGAAGATATTTCAATCAAAGGCCTCTGGAAGATGACCAATATTGTTCACAGTGCATACAACTCTTGTCGAATAAACTACTGAGATTAACTATTGAACTGAACTAGTTCAGTAGTCACTGACAAAGTGCTTAGCAATGATGGCAACGAGTTAGTTACGTGTCGGGTCCATGGTGGCTGTTGACATAAAACCAAAGTTGAGGCGTGGAACTTTTTTAGTGGGACTAATGTCCACTGAAGCGACATCACCACACAAAGACGAGGTGTACTGATTGATAATGGGAAGTGACGTCTTGGTCGATTGTGTTGGACTCTTCCATGCAGTGCCTCAGCAATGCTGTCCTTATAAGCCGAAGTGGTATGATGTTTATTGGACGAGATTGGGTGTCCCCTGCTACCATCACAGAAGGAGCAGCAGCAATAGAAGTATCATTGTCGTAGTCATCATTATCTTCTTCTTCTTCTTCTTCTTCTTCTTCTTCTTCTTCTTCTTCTTCTTCTTCTTCTTCTTCTTCTTCTTCTTCTTCTTCCTCCTCTTCTTCTTCTTCTTCTTCTTCTTCTTCTTCTTCTTCTTCTTCTTCTTCTTCTTCTTCTTCTTCTTCTTCTTCTTCTTCTTCTTCTTCTTCTTCTTCTTCTTCTTCTTCTTCTTCTTCTTCTTCTTCTTCTTCTTCTTCCTCCTCCTCCTCCTCTTCTTTACCTTCTTCTCCTCCTCCTCCATTGTCGTCGTCGTCATCTTCATCATCATTGCTGTGGTTGTTCTAAGCCACCACCCCTCCCTCCTACCCCCAACCACTCCTCCACTCTTCTGTTTGTTTAATATCATATTTTCCATTTCAATTAGCACGCTGTTTGCGATTCACTACACCAAGACATTAGCAGAAAGTGAGTCATCGGGCGTGTTTGTTAGACGTAGAATCTCGAGGGCTAGGCGTTGCCTACGTTTCTCGCTTATTAGCTGTAGGTGCATCTTGCTATCGACTGGCTATCGAGGCTAGCCACTTGCCTAACAAACGCGCCCATACGGTAAGTTCAGACCGCACTACTGCCTGTGAAGAAGAGGTCGCGTCATCTCTACTCTCATACCAATTGTTCTCGGATTGCACACAGTTCTGTATTGTCTTCAAGTGGCAAGTCGGGGGCTGACAACGCGCTCCCCAATTGTGTCTTCTGCTACAATCGCTCTCGCCACTCTCACACAGAGAACATCCCGGGAAAGTTGTGACCAGCCACCACAATATCAATCGCAAGTCGTTGTTTGAGTGTTCGGAGATGCAAATATAGTTTAAATTTGTAGCCATTTTTTCTTTTCAATTTGATAAAAGCACACAAAAGTAGGATCACACTTATGGAAGTTTTGCCATTTTAAGAATAAATGTCGCGCCCGCAGCCAATTTGAGAAAATTACCTGTGAAAATTTCCTACACGGGTGCTACATATTTTCCTGAGGTAGTAAAAAGTTTACATTCAAAGATTTGAATGTATTTTTCAGGCAAATTAATCGAAATTATGAAAATCCCGTGTCTCTGGTGCGCGTTTCTGCAACAACAAAAACTTATAACTGATCCTGACTAACCCCATTCAGGTAAATCTGTGTTCTATCAAGTAAAACACTGATGTGATAACTGTATCGTCAGTTATTTCTATCAAGTAAAACACTGATATGATAACTGTATAGTCAGTTATTTCTATCAAGTAAAACACTGATACATGTGCTAACTGTATCGTCAGTTATTACGTCTATCGGTTGTTTTTCACCGACTCTGGCGCCAGGACGCAGCCATGTTCTTCGGCCTTGCCAGTTGATGATTGGCCGTATTTATAGCTGTAGGAGCGCCTCACTCGCCCGAACACGCCCATGTGTGTCAGGCTCAGTTACACCACAGTAAACACATGTAAAATTACGACAAGAAAATAGCTGCTTCACTCGTAGCAGAAGCATATAGACACAGAGATATAACTTCATCTTCTTTTTTTCCCCTCAAGAAATGCCCCTGACAAAATGGTATCTATATTTTGGTGAGGTACTTTTTGTAGTTTCCTTTTCAAATAGTAGGGTAGCATGGGGCAAAACGCCCCCCTTAAGCAAGAACTGTGCTGGCTCTTCTTGTTGAAACCAGAGGCACTTCAAAATAGGCTCTAAATATTGAGAGCTACATAGGCTACTAACTGCTATAAGAATTTGTGGATAATATAAAAAATAAAAACAAAATAGGTAAAAAATCGAAAAAATTTATTTGGCCTTCTTGCCCCACGCATGGGGCAAAACGCCCATGACTAGGGGGCAAAACGCCCATGATGGGCGATTTGCCCCATAGTGTGACCTGTGAGGCAAATTTGCCTCACCTAAGCAGAGATAATAGTAACAGTCAAAAACCTAGAACTACTTCTACTGAATAAAGAATGATTTGCCCCTTAGTGTGAAGCATTTTGCCACACCTTCGCAAAATAAAACTCTGTCAGATTTACTTAGGTTTTTATTTGCGTAAATTGAAGAACTCTGATTATATCGAGTATATCATGTCTCTGTCTGTCTGTCTGTCTGTCTGTCTGTCCGTCCGTCCGTCCGTCCGTCCGTCCGTCCGTCCGTCCGTCCGTCCGTCTGTCTGTCTGTCTGTCTCAAACACACACACACACACACACACACACACACACACACACACACACACACACACACACACACACACAGAGAAGAATATCTATACACGAACACACACGCATATTGTCACTGTCATTGAGTTGAAAACAAGGAGAGGGCTATAGACTGGAACAACGGGGCAAGAGGCCTACCCTGGGCGTCTTGCCCCAATTAGGGGATGGGCGTCTTGCCCCAGGCTGACCGATTATTTATATTTGTGGAATTTGGCGGGAAAGTGGACGCAGAATGTGGTTCCACCATCACTAGCTTGGAGCTGAGACATTCTACTTTCAGCCAAATACAAAGCTTTTTCGTTTCATTTGAGATGCAGATCATATTACTGAATAGTAGGAATCGATGAAATTACTGAAAACAAAGAGGAAATAAACAAATAATTCTGAAAAACTTGCTTTTTGGTCTGGATTCTTCTCTGTCGTAGACACGGCGTCTGCTTACGAGAGGAGGCTAGCAAAGCATCATATATCTCTCTGGGTCACGCTGTCTGAGAAATTTCGAGGGTGGGCGTTTGACCCCACATGGGCGTTTTACCCCATGCTACCCTACCGTGATATTGTAATACGTAGCCTGATTTGACACTACCACACTACAATTATACCAGGTCATGCAACGACAACTATTCAGAACGATCTTAACGCGGTGGAATATCGAACAACTCATAGTAAGTACAATGTCAGGACGATAGTTTACAAAGAGAAAGTCTGCCAGAATACAATATTATACTTACTCATGCTCTTGGTCCTCCTTCTTGTTGGACATTTTCCCAGTTGTGACGAATTCACGCGGACAGTGCTTGTCGTAGAGACACCGTGCGGGTCAGGTCAACTAATGGGACGTGCTGTGATTGCGAATGCGTTTCCGCCTTCGATGTTTCAGTTAACGCTCAGTCAAAGAATTTTCGGGGGGAAATCCTAGAGCTGGCGATCGATGTACCGGTACGTACCGCAAGGGACATAACTGTCATCTCACAAAAATCCATGGCGGACGATTCGTTCACAGTGGTGAAGAACGAGAGGGGCGAATCAGCCATATGAGGTTTTTTGGATTGAAAAAACGAAAATCAGACAACCAAATTGATGAGAGAGTTGCTGTGCGCACAACATGCAACACCCAAGTCAAAATGGCAGGAGGAGGCACGTCGAACATGCAAGCACACATGAGGAGAAATCACTCTTCAATGTACACTTCAAAACCTCGCACGATGCACTTGAATATGACGTTGAGTTTCCAAACTCCAGTGCTTTGGTTCTTTTTAAAATGTTGAAATGTCTGATTTGAAGCAAAGATGCTTATTTTAATTTTCTTTTGAATATGCTTTTGTATTACGCAAGAAAACTTGAAAATTTAGTTACTTTACTGCTTCTTCTTTTTTTTTAATAAAGAAAAGGAAAAAAATAACTATGTAGGTTTAATTTTACATCTCTCCTCTCTCTCTGTCTCTCTCTCTCTCTCACACACCTGTCTTTCTCCTACCTCTAACCCTCCTCTCTCTCTCTCTCTCTCTCTCTCTCTCTCTCTCTCTCTCTCTCTCTCTCTCTCTCTCTCTCTCTCTCTCTCTCTCTCTCTCTCTCTCTCTCTCTCTCTCTCTCTCTCTCTCTCTCTCTCTCTCTCTCTCTCTCTCTCTCCCTCTCTCTCAAATCCACAAATCCTCCTTCCGTTTTCTGATGCACTGATAACTATTGCGCAACCTCATACGTCATTGTCAATAGCTATTAAAGTGCATGTGTTATTGTAAGGATTGGTCAGCATGAAGTCAGCGTGGTACACCGGTACAAAGTACCGGTAAAATGCAAAAATACCGGTAAAAAAACAGGTACGGTCCTCTGTACCATGTAGCGACGAAAAGTTACTCCCTGCAAAAACTTAATCCGGAAATCAACGCAGAGTTATCTGCTCGGCTCTCTATGCGATTTACCGCTCCTGCACCTGTTCTTCGCATGGAATATATCCCGACAAACGACGCATTAGTTGCTTTACGAGTTTTTGGTGCATTTGTGTAGTTACCCAGCACCAGGAAATCCACACACAAAGACCTGCAACTCTTGTAGGTAGAGCGTAGAAAATGGGAGTTATATCCCTTTGTCCATCTATCACTTCAGTGACCGGTTCGGCCGTTTGCTTTCGCGAAACAACGGTACATTTTAGTTTGCGTGTTTGCAGGCGTATCCGTTTTGCATACAGGCGGATGTTTGCGTTTGCCGGATGCAGTTTGCATGCATCTTGGAGCGTATATGGGTGTCTAAGTGCGTACGTTACTCTATAAATCTGTGAGTGCATTTTAATAAATTTGTTTGAAACATACTTCTTCTAAACAAGAATAATCTTACTGGTATATCGTTAACATTTTCTAGTTCCGATCTTAAAACGAGTGGTGTGTGTGTGCATGATTGTGTGTGCATGTGTGTGTGTGTGTGTGTGTGTGTGTGTGTGTGTGTGTGTGTGTGTGTGTGTGTGTGTGTGTGTTTGTGTGTTCTTACTTTCACACAAGGAATTATTTTAAGTTATGAAATAGTGGTACTATTACCAGAGATAGTGAGTTTCTAACAGTACCAGAATGGTTTCCTTTGTCAAAGTTAGAGCAGCACGAGGGAAAAGAGTTATAGAAGTCAATATAGTTAGCCCACGCTGTTCAAACAAATATTCATACCTACAAGTTTATGATCAAGTTTTTAGTTGACCCAGCAACTCTCAGGAGAAAAGTGTGATGCTATGTGCGAAGAATTGTAAAAATGTATTTTTTTTTAATGAAAATAAAAAAAGAAAAAGAAAAGCTTTCTTTGAAGATTCCAGACCCTTCCAGTTCCATATTACTTTAGATGTCACACATTTTACTGCCCTGTCATGCATAATCAGTGTTGTCGTTCACTTACACACACACACAAACACACACACACACACACACACACATTCGCACACACACACGCGCACACACATACGCACACATACGCACACACATACACACACATGCACGCACGTACACACACACACACCACACACACACACACACACACACACACACACACACACACACACACACACACACACACACACACACACACACACACACACACAGAGAGAGAGAAAGAACGTTGTTGGACATTTTTCTACAGATTGATCTTGTGAACAGTTGATATTATCCTACTGATATTTGTTTATGTTATGAAATAATGCACCAATAAGAAACTATGGCTTAGGCATCCACAATGTTGTGGGTTTTTTACACTCGGGTATCAATATTGTTTGCACCAAGGACAATGTGTATTGAATAGGTATAGAAAAGCACTGCTTTTTGACGTGGTCTTACCGAATACACGACCATTTTCAGGGGAGAATCAAGTACTATTTGGGGTGGGATGGGGGTGGGGGTGGGGGGGTGGTGGTGGTGATGAGTGATATTGTGTGAGTGTGTGTGTGTGTGTTTATGTGTGTTGTGTGTGTGTGTGTGTTTGTGTGTGTGTATGCGAGTGTATATGTGTGTGTGTGCGCGCGCGTGTGCGTGTATGTACGTGTGAGCATGTGTGTGTGCGTGTATATATGTGTATGTGTGTATATGTGTGTGTGTGTGCTTGTATGTGTGTGTATGTGTGTGTGCGCGCGCGCGCGCGTGTGTGTGTGTGTGTGCGCGCGCGTGTGTGTGTACGTGTGTGTGTGTGTGTGTGGTGTTTCCAAACTGAGGAGGACAGGGACCACTGGTTTCCCAGTAGCGCCATTTACCCTTCATATGGTGGAGATATAGAAATTATACTTTTTCACTCTCAGTATTTATCGATTTTTAATATCAATTTTGCTACCATTATTTCAAATATATATAAGCTGTTTTATGTTAGAAAAAAGTTTCTTTTTGAGGGATGAGGAGTGGGGGATGGGGGGTGGGGTATGAGGGGTGGGGTATGAGGGATGAGGAGATGTGATGGTGGGGATGGAGGAGGGAGTGATGTTCCGGAACCCCTGGAAACTAATTAACCCACCCACCTATCCCCCTCCGATCGAACACAGATTACCAAAGTATAAATCCAAACATGTGCACAAAATTCACAGCTCACTACTACTCAACTTCATCTACATCGTCAGGTAGAAACAAAACTTGAAATAGGTTTCCTCATATTTCACGGGCTATTTTTGATGTAATATTTTACGTGTTTTGCAAGTTGATCTTGTTTCGTTGCTCTTCAGACAGAAGGTGGTAAAGCATCCCATACCATGGCCCGGAGCATGTACATTTCACAGATGATTTCTTGTGTAAATCAACTTGTTCCCAGATGCAGAGTGCAGAGGGAACTCAACTGTGGATGAATGGTGATAGAATTTATTAACTCTCAAAGATCCTACTCAATGGATGGATGGATGAATGGATGGATGGATGGATGGATGGATGGATGGATGGATGGATGGATGGATGGATGGATGGATGGATGGATGGATGGATGGATGGATGGATGTGTAAGAGGGTGAGAATAGGATGTAGAGACCTGTCCAAATATCAACACACTAACTTTTATCTGTTCCCATCTTGGTGTGCGTGGATTGTAACTGCAGAGATACGTGAGAAGGCGTGATTCTCACACTGTGTTACGGCATTAGAGATACATGTTATTCGCACAGACTCACTTTCTCGTCTGCACTATCTCTGTTTTCGACTTCTATTGCGTGCATGATAGCACATCGAATTTTACAATTTATTCATCTAATGTATCATGTACTGTTTGTAATATTGAATACAAACCTAATGTTTATCCCTATTAATCATCTCATATATGTCAACCTGCACCTCATGAGTTGTAAACGGAAATATTTAAAGAAAACGATGAATAAATCCTGATTTAATTGGCGCTGTAAATATTTCACTGGCCATTCGTTTATACACGAATCACTTTTGGAATTCATTCAATGTACTATGACTAACGCACTTTCCAACAGAGTGAAGTTTGTCATATGGGACTGTTAATTTAAGACTCAAACAGTTGTTAGAAGCTGTTATGTCTGCACGATTTTGCCTTCACTGAGAACCACAGGTCCAAGCTTTTAGTTAGAAATTCCGTCTGCTCTCCCTGAGGTCCGCGCGGAGGCTATTTAAAGCCAGAGCAGGAAGGAGGCGAGAGAGGCTACGAAGAGGTCATCCCAGCAGGTAGTAGTCTTGTACTGCGCTGTCATTCAGCGTGGCTGAGACTAGTGAATATACACTACGCACAAAAAGTTAAGGATCACTTGCACCCTCAGTCATAACTTTGATAAGAAGAAAGCCAATGCGGTGCAATTTAGCAAAAATTTAATTCCATCCGTCATGGAGAACGACACATAATTGCGTTTAATTTCGAGGAATAGTTTGGTGTGTACGTGTAATCAAAGTGGATACATATCGAAATTTGATTTCACAAAATCATTGAAATCACGAGACAGGGCATTTTGATGCTCCAAAAAGTTCAGTAATGCGTATAACCACCATGGCTGTTCTGGCACTCGACGCAGCGAGCCCTCATGGAGTTGACCAGGTTGGTGAAGATCCTCTGAGGTAGCGCCTGCCACTCAGCCTGCAGCATCTGGAAGAGGTGTTGGGCATCCCTGGGAGGGGGGTGGTTGCTCCTCAATTTGCGATCGAGTTCATCCCAGAGGTTCTCAATCGGGTTTAAATCGGGACTGCATGCTGGCCACTCCATTCTGTTGATGCCAGACTGCTGCAGGAAGTCGTTGACCACTGTTGCCCGGTGGGCCCGGGCGTTGTCATTCTGGAAGACAGCCCTTGGTCCCATCTGCTGCAGTGTAGGCACAGCAAGCTGTCGAAGGATTTCATCCCTGTATCTGAGGCCAGCCAGGTTACCCTGTACATGATACAGAGGTGTTCTGTGGTAAAGGCTGAAGGCCCCCCAGACCATTACAGAACCTCCCCCAAAGGCCACTTTTTATTGGACAGTGGCGTCCATAAATCGTTGCCCTGGCCTCCTCCAGACCCTCAGACGGCCGTCGTTGTGGTTCATGGTGAAGCGTGATTCATCACTGAATAGGACCTGGGACCATTGATGACGTATCCACCTCACGTGACGTCTGCAGAAGGCGTGGCGTGCCGCCCTATGGGCTGGAGTTAAGCGTGGCCGTACAGCTGGCCGACGAGAACGGAGGTTAAACCCATGAAGGCGGTTCCGTATGGTCTGTTGACAGACGTTGACATTAGCTGCCACCCTCAGCTGCCTTCGAATGATGCTGGAAGAGGCTGTTCTTGTCGGCAGGGCTTGTCGTTCAATGAGATGATCTTCACGTGGGGTTGTCTTTTTTGATCGACCCGATCTGTGTCTTTCCTGGACCCTCCCTGTGGCTGCGTAGCGCTGAGTCAGTCTGACAATGACTGAGATTGATACCTGAAGACGTCTGGCCACTTCACGCTTGGGAACACCATCTTGGAACCATGCAACTGCTCGTGTCCTGTCGAACTCACTCAATTTTCGTCGTGGAGGCATTGTCAGATCAGGTCAACTACTGGGAAAATGCCTTCTTGTAGAGCCAAGCAAGTGACAGCATCTCACACATAAACAGCAGTGCTTGCACGTGCATCATGTTTTTTTTCATCTGGCTCGTGCAATGCATTCAGGCAGTATGGTTCAAAACAACGTCTTTTTTCGCAAGTTTCACCTTTTTTGTTTGCTGCCAAGCTCAGTAGTTGAGAATCTCGTGCAACTCTCCCACTAACACAACATCGCCCACTTACAGCTGAATGAGATTTCATAACAATTTCGCTGGACTGACACATGAATAACAGTTGTGAACTGAGTTTATTACACACCTGTTTTCTCAAAGTGATCCTTAACTTTTTGTGCGTAGTGTATATCACCAATTGTGAATTATTTATTTACTGTTAGGTATATGTGTTTGCAAGTGTGTGTGTGTCTGTGTGTGTGTGTCTGTGTGTGTGTGTGTCTGTGTGTGTGTCTGTGTGTGCATGCATATGTGTGTATGTGCACTTGTGTGTATGCATGCATGCATGGGTGCCTATGCACAAGTGTAAACATCAGTGTGTAGGTGTTCATAGTGTATAATTGTGTGCTGTTTCATTTATGAGGGTTCAAACAGAATGGCTTGTTTTCTGTCGTTGGTCATGCCACGCCCTGTCTGAATGCTGTTGGATCCTTCTTATGTCTGGGTGCCTCTGATCTGATTCTTGCTTGGCTGTGGTGTAAACATGGCAGCATCTCGTGTGAATATGTAATGGTCATGATTTGACATCAGTGTTGGAGTAGTTGCATTGAAATGTGCCGCTCGCCTCTATTTCAGGATGGTGTGATGGTGCTGAGTGCCACACACAGATTCAGGAAGAAGTATGTGACAACATTGCTATACAAGCCCATCTAGTGCACTGAAACAAGTTTAGATTTTCCAAATTGAAGCTTGGCGACTTGACTTGGGACTCCCTCTGCGTTTTGTTACTACTGATCCAGTAATGGCCATAGTCACCATAATGTATAAAAGTATTTGTGATACCGTGCAAATTGTACATAGTGTAACTACTTGAATGATTATGAAACCGGTATTTGACTTCAGAATGCCTACTACACATTAGTGCGTGATCTCAGGCCGCAATATACAAGAAGCCTTCATGATGTCCTTGTTAAGGGGGCACATGGCTTAGAAAACGGGGGTATCAGAAAAAAATTCATTGCTCAGCAACTGTTTTAGCTATCTTAATGAAACTTTGCACACAATACAAACACACAACAAGGATAATTCACATCAATTTTTATTGTTCTAGATTGAATAGTTCTTGTTATATAACACAATCACTGAAAAATGCACAGTGCAAATTTTACAACTTCTAGCAAACTATGAAGATCAGTCTCTAGAGGATCAAAAATTGTTGTGTACACAGATGAAGACCCTGTTGCAGCAATAAGACATTAAAATTGTATCTACAACCCTTTCAAAGTTTCTGGTGATAAGTGGCATTTACGCATCCCAAAAATGCTGCCAGCAAGACAAGCTTGAACTCTACCCCAAAAAACAACTAACAAAGTTACAGATTTCTAACTAGTCTTATAGCACTCAGCATCCATTTATAAACAAACATGCAAAAATTCTACTTTCCAGCTTTATTTTAAGTTGCTTTATTTTGAGTTTGAAAAATGTCACCGCAAAAATGAAAACCACTTTTTGAGAAAATTGACTTCAAAGTTTGACAAAGTTTACACTGGCATAACAAATGAACCATAATAGATACACATTTCTAACATGATTTAATAATTTTAGCTTCCATTTCTACACATGCAAGCAAATTTTGAGCAAATTATCTTCATCCTAAGTCTTATTATGTAAAAGACAATAGCATCAACCATGGAAAAAAAGCATTAAAAATCCACAAATTTACATGATACACGTGTTCACGGAGGCAGAAGCAACTGTTCATCATCATGTATGCAATTGTCAGAATACTCACTGCAAAGGGAAAAAAGTATAATCCATGAAAGGAACTTAATCAAGTCCTGGAGAATAGAGAACTCCCTCCTTGCTCTGGAGCTCCCGACTTTCTGCTCGGCGGGCCTCTTCCATTCTCTTCCTCTTTCTTCTGGCACACTCAGAAGATTTTCTGGTGGCTGACTCGACTCTTTCTGCATCTTCCCTCTGGACATTCTGCACAGCCAGCTTTCCTCCCAGCAACTCCAGCTCCTCCATCACAGCCAGATGTGCAGAAGATCCCTTGTTGAACTTCTGCACACAGACTGCAACAGCAGTGTCCACGGTGCGGCGACCAGCCCATCTCTCCTTCGGACACATCCTCCAGACGAGGGAATGGAAAGACTCGTTTGAATTTTGGGTTTTTCCATCAAGGCACCTCTGTAACAACTGGGGATCTCCAAGGCGCTTGTAGACAGGCACAAGTGCCTCAGCAATGTCCCTTGGTAGGGGATGGGGGTGAGGTTTGAGGGTCTCTTTGCCTTCTTCAGCTCTCTTGAAGAAGCACCATGTTGGTTTTTCTGGAGTAGATGCAGGGCACCTGTCATGGTGAGGATCTTCATCCGTTGATAGTGTGTGGAAAAGGGAGGCCCAGACAGCATCTACCATTCCATCAAGGTCTCTAGGGTGGTCTTTGATGGCCCTTCCGTAGTAGTTTGTCAGTTTCGTAATCCGTGCATCGGTCAGTTTGCCCCTCCCACCAATGGGAGCCTTCTGTGCCTTCCTCCTCTCCACCAGATTCCTCAGTGCTGTCCCCATTCTTTTCGTCACATGATTGACACAGTCAAGTTTTTTCACCTGCACTCCCTCACCATACACTTTGGCCTCATTCACTTTGCTGTGTGCCTTCCCATCCCCATCCCCCAGCATGTCCATGTATCTGAAGTTGTGCAGGACTTCAGATCTGCGCCACAGAATCAACGCAGCCTCTACCTCCATTGCCTGGGAGGAGCAGTGGACTGTCTTCTGGCACTCCTCTTCATGATCTTCCTTCCAATCCTCAAATTCTGCAGAGTCTGGTTTTGGCCCCATCTCACATCCATGACAGTAGTTTGACACAGTCACATAGTCCACCACTAGACCAGAGTATATTTCGATCACAGTGCCTATACCACTGCGAGAGGTTCGCCCTCGTTTCTGCCAGCTCCCATCAAAAGAAACAGAAATGTCAAGCCGTCCATCAGCATCTGGCTCACCAAGATTCATTTCACCATACACCTGTCTCACTTGCTCTGCCGCTTCCTGAAGGTGCTTGTCAGCTGCCTGACGAGATCCGTAGTGAACAGCCTTCTGGTATTTTTGCCATGTCTTCAGGTGCATGGGCGGTGGCATGTTCATTAAGGCAAAAAACCTCCGCAGCTGAGTAAATCCAATACCCGTCGAGGTGGCAGCTATTGCAAGGCGGCGATTGATGTCAAATCCCTTCTGTACAGTGCCCGTCTTGGCTGAGGTCATAAGCTGACTGACAACAGTGCCACATGCAGAACACTGAACTGTGAGCTTGCAAGCGGTGCCCATCCTCGCTGTTTCGTCCTCTGTCACGTAGTAGGGCTGCTCACAGCTCTCACACTCAAAGGAAGAGAAAAGTTCGTTCAAACTTTTCAAATTCATGATGAAGTTCACATCCTCAGGGTGGTCTGCACTCGTAGCACTTTCTCTGGATGCTGAGCGATGGAATCGACGCAGTTTCTTTGCAGAGACGGCCTCACTCGAGGTGGACGCTGCTGAAGTCAGATCGCTTGATGTGGAAGCGATTGGAATCGGATCGCTCTCTGCAGATGCAGCTGCTAACGCATTGCTGATTTGCTGCTGCTTCTTCTTTCTTTTCTTTCCATGCGGGTGCGCGGTACGCCACTTCTTCGGTTTCTGAGGCATTTTCGTGTGCTAATTCGATCAAACAGACGCCATGTTGACTCTGCCGATTAGACCTCGTTGTCAGTGACGGAGAGCACCGAACACTGCTTCGGGTATTCCCGTAGTCGCGTCGGCAAGCCTCGGTCGGCTTCGGGCGTGATCACGCTCTGACCTCCAGACAAGCCGGCCAATCAGAGGCAAGGTCGTCTCTTTCCGTGGTTTTCATTGGTTTGCACTGGGTTCCGATTTTCGCCTGTAGTTCATTCGTATCATATTCCTCTGCGCCGGAACTAGGCTCAGCTGAAGGCTACGTGATTGGGCTTTCCGCTGATACCAAACATCGGACATTTTTCCTAGAGAAAGAACTCGTATCCAAGCACTCTAAATGACAGTTTTTGACAACCAGGTTGTGCTTTTTCAAAACTTCGGTTATGGGTACCTCTCTGAAATAATTAATTAATAAATAAAGGAATCTACAGTTTGTAAATCGATCGCGCTCACGTGTTGTGGAGACTCTACAGACTTCATTTCTGTGTTAAACTCAAAACTCGATTTTTGATGATTTTTTATGAAGTAGCAAAGGCCGTGTGCCCCCTTAAA
>JAWQFJ010000880.1:42500-45000 GCA_034096865.1 Theodoxus fluviatilis | reverse complement strand
ATAGACACAGAGAGAGACAGAGAGAGAGAGAGAGACAGAGAGAGAGGGACAGAGAGAGAGAGAGAGTGAGGTTAGAGATACTTGAACTGATAAACTTTATTTCACAAGGCATATAGTGTAAGACATTATTTAAAGATGCAACGTATTAAAAACCACGACTCTTTTCTTTTTTAGGTAGTCAGATAATCCAGACGACTGGTAAGTTGGCATAATTCCGATATTATGTGTAGTTATGAGTATTTAAATGCTCATTTTTGGTAATCCTGAAAGAGAGAGAACTGGTTGGAACTTAAACAGAACTGGGCTCTCTTGGGAAGGCCAGCAGCCCATTGCATATACGAACTTGTTCGAGAATTTTCTATAGCACATGTAATGAGATGCTATATTTCGCAATAATCAACCATGTTATCATGGAAATGTAATGGTGTAACTCATCAATTAATAAACTCTCAATTATTCATGTGGCATAAAATTAAATAAGATATATGGAAAGTATGTATCGCAAATGTTTCACAAGTATGCGTTTGCGGATCTAGGCTCATAAGTGGTGGAGAAAAGGTCTCAATCCTTGGTACAAAAAGACCACAAGTACAAGACGACGTTAGAAATACAGAGGAGAATCAAGGAGGACAACACCTGTAGGCAATCGATATAATATGATTCAATCATAGAATCTGCAAAGTTGGCCAAGATTCTACAGAGACCGCAGAGCTGCTGCCTGCATCTGTAACAACTGGAAATACGCAATGAGACGCCTCAGACCCAAGGAAGGGACGATGTTAGATACTGTAACGGTCGACATTTTTGGTTTCTCATTCCAGAGTAACTATTGTTTTTTCCGTAGCTGAAAAGCATAATAAACAGACCTATCTACAGTAAACATCATGGAAAGTTGAGGAAGCTGGGACAATGTTTTATTTGATGGCACGTAATAGACGTTGAACCAGCACTCACAGTCACACATAGGGAAGGTGCATCATTGATGTTCATCTTATCCCTCCAGGTTTACTGGAGGTCCTACAGACTTTATCTCTCTGTCTGTGTGTGTGTCTATCGGTCTGTCCCAACTTAACGGCTGATTTTTCAAAAACTACTGGACGGATTTCCTTGACATTTTGCACACTTACTGGAAGTTAGGTCCGATTGAATGTATCAAATTTTCAGAATCGAGGTTTGAAAAGAAAGTGTTTTTTTAAGATCGTAAACTCGAAAGCACCTCCCTAATATGTCAATTGACGGCATGGCGAAATGCACAATGTGGGACGTCATCAATAACGTGACGTAATTTTATCTGTATGTCTGTCTCTCTGTCCCGACTTAACGGCTGATTTCTCAAAAACTACTGGACGGATTTCCTTGACATTTTGCACACTTACTGGAAGTTAGGTTCGATTGAATGTATCAAATTTTCAGAATCGAGGTTTGAAAAGAAAGTGATTTATGTAGGTCGTAAACTCGAACACCCCCCCCCCCCCCCCCCCCCTAAGATGTCAATTGATGGAATGGCGAAATGCGAGTCAAACAGAGTTATCTTTTCCTACTTTCACAAAACAATGGCTTCTTATGTTGAACGTCTACCAGCAGACGCAAAAAAGCGGTAATACGAGAAGATTATTGACGTTGGTGGGTTACATCCGTATGAAATACCAAACAGTTTGTGGTCTGTCAACAAAAACCAGTTGCCGGACATAAACCACGCCAGGATTGTACAATATTTTGTGCTCGGCAAAAGTGCGAGAATTTTGCAGCCTGATCCTCTCCAGAAAAAAATCTCCTTTGCTTAAAAAATACCGTTTTACAGTCAAAATTGTCCACCCGCGTGGCCGCTCCAACTGTCCTAAAATGTACAAGACCACTCAAATTTCATGAACTATCATCCATTTTTCTACAATTTACAGTGCAAAATACCAACCTAAGGGGTTTACGGAAAAGAACGTTATAAATGCTTTACAAACACTCCATCATATAGTTCTCCAATGGCACAGCTGATAGAGCGTTGAACTCTTGGTCATGCATGACCAGATTCGATTCTGCGCTGAAACTTCTTTTTTTCGAGAGGTTGTGGGTTCGAACCCGACCTGGTTTTTTGTGTTGTTGTGTGTGTGTATTTTTCCCCCCTCTTTTCTCGAGAGATTGCGGGTTCGAACCCGATCTTTAAAAAAAATATATTCCAAAACCTGGAGGTTCAGCGCCAGTGGTTTTTATATATGTACAGTCATACTCATATACACACGCACAGGGACACAACTCATAGTAATGACTCAGGGTAGCCTCCAATAGGGAAATAGCCAGAAATAATCCAGATGTCTCCCGTCCCACGTATTGAACCACGGCACTGCACCTCGCACTGAATCAAACATAGCTATTGCTCTCGCTTATCTCACATCGGTACCCTTCATCCAATGTTTACAGTAATTTGCTTTAAATGACTTGCTTTCGCTATGAATGAGGTATTTCTGTCTCAACTTCTCATAGGCACTGCAATAGATTAGCATATTTT
>JAWQFJ010000880.1:15000-27500 GCA_034096865.1 Theodoxus fluviatilis | reverse complement strand
GAGTTACAAGACGCTCGGAACGCAGCGCCCCAAGCGGCCAAGACTATGGGGAAGTAATCACACTGCTTAGATACATGTAAAAAGTGTTGCATTCTTAGATAATAATGAAAAGTAGATCTTTCCCATTCAAACCCATACCATGTAGATCTAGGTCGAGTTGGATTTCACAACGCCTGCTACAAAAAAAAGCCAAAACACCCCCATTAGTGCAGCAAATCATTTTATTACACATTACACAGTAAATTTATTCACAAACATGATCGGAATGCATCAGAAACCGTCGATAACAGGAAGTTTTACATGTCGCTAAGAGGTGTGATTACCTTTCCTTGATTCCCCAATAGCTCTAGCCGCTTGGGGCACAACGTGTCTCGATCCTCACGACAATGAGCTTATGAACTATCTTTGTGTAACCTATAATCTTTGCTCTAAGTGAGAGGGACGCATCAAGTGTTCCCAATGCATAGATTGTATGACCCCGAAAAAAAGAATATATATATATATATATATATATATATATATATATATATATATATATATAACCGTGTCCAAAGTGCTGTTTGAACTATGTACCATTTAAACCTGGTCTTAACTGGACAAACCACCAGTCCGCGAACCCTCTTGACACCCCTGTCCGCAGTATTGGAACCGTCTGCCCACCATCTGTAAAGCGTTTTCAATATTGAGGAGAGGGGTGTCAGCAGATTTCGCGAACTAGTACAGTAGTAGCTCGTCCAATTAAGACCAGCTTTACAGACAGAGGCCTCTGCTCGTATTTGAAATTTGTTTGTACGCACGTAAATGTAGGGGTGGGTGGGTGGTTGGGTGGCAGGTCGGTAAACATGACTCCGCGTATTTCAGAACATATTCTCCAGAACCTTTCATTATGTATAAACAAATAGAACTATCAACGTCTTTAGTGATAGCATATCCTCACCGTATTATGTGCTCTTTTATTTCAAGGCGTCGTCCCGGGCAACTGCGCCAGCAAGGAACAGTTTGTATCGCCAGGGCGTCACCATGGCAACACCTCAGCAAACTCTGTGCCCGTGCCTTTGGATCTGGGATCCCCTGGGAGCTCTCGAGGCTTGTGGCTCGTCACGGCTCTGCTCAACGGGGCCTGGGTGACCTGGAGCCTCTCTCTGGTGCTCCGCCATGACCAAGATGGCTGTCTCCTGTATCGCCACCCCAGGATCGTGAACCAGAGGCTCCTCCTGACCTCGGCCTTGGCCTCCGATCTCGACTTGGCCTGGCGCATCCTCTGGGAGTTCAAGGTCGTGGAGGTCGCTCCCGTGCTGATGGTTCTGCAGGCGCTGACTTCGTTCCACGCGTTGGCGGCAGCGTGGTGCTCCATCTTGAAACACGCGCCAGAACTGTACGCCGCCAACAGGAGGGTGGACGCCATCTTCCTGCGCTATGTGGTCACTGCGGGTCTGGGAGCTCGAGGGACGTTCTGCCTGCTCCAGGGTGTGGTCAGCTTGACTCTAGACGTGGTGTGCAAAGCTGGTGTGTCCCAGTACCTGGCCTCCACCGTTGTGCTCTGCATCCTTGCCTCCACACTCTTCCTCTACATGCTCCTTGACGTCACTGTGCTGGAGAAGTTCACGAGGACTACGTCATCCATGTATGATGTCATCAGCTACTACTTTGTAGGCATCGCGCAGGAGGATTTTAGCGCGGAAAACAGGAACTATGTCTTCGTAGTGATCCTTCTGTTCGTTATGGGCACGTTCTACGTGTTTAGGTTGGCAATAACTTGTCAAAGAAACAAAACGGATCCCTTGTTCAGTAGGTACTACACGCAGACATCGAGTGAAGCGAGAAAAATACTGTTGCGATCGTACAATTATTGATCATTGGATACGACCGAGGAGATTCTCTATAACAATGCAGTAAAACATATGGTAAATCATTATGACACTTCAAACTTACAATGTATGATGTGTAGAAAACGTGTAATCATCCAAACAAAACTAGTGGTCGGTATGATTTCTCTTTGCTGAACTTCTTTGATAATGGACGTTTTACTATTATTACTATTGACTTACATGACGATATATTTGCAGCAAGGCTTTTCAGCGTACCTCCTTTGTCGGTTTTGTTTTTCATGGATGCACAATGATTGTCTCTGATGGGATTTGCAAAAATTGATTAAAGAAACGAATAATATCATATGTGGCTCTATATTACACGACTATCAATCAATGTGCAATTTTATTGTCATGTCAGATTGCTTTTTTAATTAGTTTAAGAGGAAGTATTTCATGTGTAGCTTGCGCAACAGTAGTATTGAAAACGTAAAAAGTTTTTTGTGAGTTTTTTTCTGTTCCCTTGCTAAGATGTGTACATATGGGTAAGTTACTTTTTTCCCATTGCCAACCCATTGTCCGTGTATCTAATTTTGTTTTACATTCCCAAATCTAACGTAACTATACCAGCAAAACGTGCTTTTAGGTTTAGAAAAGTTACTATATGAGAACTTGGTCGAGACAATTTTCATTGCCGTGTTGTCAACTCATGTACATGCACATCAAAACTACGCGCATGCTTCAGAAGTGTTAATACCATAACTGAGCCCAATGAATCGTGGCGGTGAACACTCTATTAATCGGCTTGTCAGCCTTTGATTCTTGTGCGCCATAGTGACGTGACTATATTCCTAACATTATCTATATGCGGTCATACATTGACAAATACCATGGGCTGACTAATACATGACGTTTACTCAAAGTAACAAGAACATTGCAACATCTGCAAAGGCCAAGTGATGTCCTAGCACTCATTCGATCTTCAACACAATTCTTCCGACACTACAAGAATACTCGACATATTATTGAGGGTCAGGTGAGGAAGGATAAAGTCGACAGTGACGACAAACATTTGTCGATTCAGCCAGGATGGTGAAAGTTGTTCTAATACGTACTCTTTTGAAGACGGTGGAATGAATACGTGGGCTCTAGACAAGAGAACGACAAGCATTGTTATTCCAAAAGTTTCAATTCGACCTTGTGGTCGGTAGACAACCGTAATCTGGACGTCTTGTGTGGCCCGTTTTCACAAACCGAATCTTAACTCGCAAAAATTAGATTTTGAGACATTCGTATTTTCAAAATTTGCAAACATTTATCTTTCATATCATATAAAAATCAATCTTCTACTTCAAAAACTGAACAAGTTATGCTCACTCAAAGAGAGGTGTTGTGCTGACGGCTATTTTGAGAAATCAAGGGTTAAAAATTTAACAACTTTATCCACAATTTTTCCTTAGCAACGGACTGTTTTAATGCATGCATCAGCTCAGCAGTTGGCAGGTTGGTAGAGAAAATCTATTTCTGAACATAGAATGATAAATAAATGAAAAAGTATTTGATCTTGACAACAAGTGATTGTTATCATTCAACTGAAAATGCAATTCGGAGGAAGAAAATGTATAATACTTTAGAATGGGTAAGTGCAATAAAGAACAATTTGTTGTGTTTTTAAAGCTAAAAAGAGACTTTCCAACATTCGATTATGGAAATTAAGTGTATGTAGGATTCACTTTTGCCAAAACTTCAAAATGCACAAAATCCACCCTCATCACCTTTGTCAGCCTCTACTGCGTTTTTGCTGCGTGCGAGTTAAGACTCAGTTCGTGAAAACGGGTCACCTTGTTGTCGCAGCCAAGAACTACAAGTGAGACCATCCATGCTGATTGAGTCTCTGCAATCATTGGTATCATTTTGTCACAGGAACTGGCAGATAGCTCCAACTCATATCACTAAAGCGTTTTTGTGAAGAAACATTCCTTTCAGAGTGTAACTAGATCTCAAGACATGCCAGAAAAACAGAGAGATACGAGTATGTACATGCAGCACTGTTTTGTAAACGCACACATTTAAACACAAACACACACAGACACACACACACACACACACACACACACACACACACACATCAAAGTTAAATACGACAGCTATAAAACGAAATATATCACAAGATTCTGTGAGAACCTTCACGGGACATAGTTTTCTTCCGATATTATTTCATGTGCTCACTTATAAAACAAATGTTGAAACCTTATATAGCTAAACACGGCTGATAGTGATAGGCCCTCAAACAATACGCATTCAGTCATTCATTTTGTGCGACGTTTCAGGCGTTACATCCGTCAATGATAATACATTTTGCTTCAACCGTTTACGGGTTTCGTCATCACTAGTGAGGGTCATCGTCTCTGAACATGTCACCTACAGGCTTGCTGTCACCATTGACTTTCCTTGATGTCAGTGCTTTTGCTACCGCAGCTGTTGCCGCCATTGCTGCTATCGTTGCTGTACAATTCGTAGCCTCCGTAGTCGTCGTCGTAGTCGTCCTCGTCGCCGTTGTTGATATTGTTACTTGGAAATTGCCCATGGGCTCAGGCGTTCAGCATCACTGGGTCAGGTTGAACTTCTGGTTGATGCCGTACTCTGAGAACACGAAGTCGTGGAGCAGGAAGACGGTGAAGCAGGCGGCAGAGCAGGCGGAGAAGACGATGGCCAGCCAGAGAGGGACGGCATTGGCCACCCGAGCCATGGACAGGAAGAGGCCGTGGATCAACCAGACTCCAGTTATCTACGACACAAATGCAACTTTTCTCAATGCGACATCACAGCCAGAGCACATCGACACCCCCATAATTAGCTGGAACGCCCAGCCGCTAAGGTTTCGGGGCCCACTCCAGTAGCTCAATCGGGGGCCGCCCCAAAAGAGTAAGAGACCACTGAGATCATTGCAACAAGCAGATCTGTTATACGTTTGCTGTGGGGGAAACATTCGCTGCATGAAGGTGTGAGGTTCATATAAAAAGCTCCATCGTCTCAAGACGCAATTACGTGCTCTCCTGAAGTCAAACCACCTAGTGCATGAAACATTTACAGGTATGAATAATATGACTTTAAAAACATGGTCAAGCAAATCTGTACAAATGTCGTCCTAATGGCAATGCTTAGAAAGGTCGACGGATGAATCAATATTATTTCAACTTCCAGAAGAGCAGTCATTCATTAAGAAGGCAGCTTCCTGAATTCTGATTCTTGAGTGCAAAAGAACAAAACGTCTACAGAGTCCAGTGAATAGTGTTTTTCTCTTTCTATCGGAACACGTGCAACACCAGAGAGCTACAACTTGATGAGAGAAGACGGCGTAAAATGAAGCTTACTCGTATTTTGTAAGAAACTCTTACCGTTCGAGTGAGCAAGATGCAATAAGAAAAGTAGTCTGTTGCAGACAGTACAACCTGCTGACTACTGTCGTCTGCATTATATGTGAAGTTAAGCAGACGATGAATTATCACAATTCCAAACCGAAGCAATCTGTTTTAAGGTGGTTTGTAGTTATAAAAACATACACCTTACAAAGTAGGCGCTGTTTTGGCTTTTGATTTATAGTAGAATACTTATCCACTAATTTTATTACAGATGTCTTTTCATATAACAATTTGCGACTCCATTTCTTCGCTTGGTGGTGATAGTCCAGCAAAGAGTTCTTACAGAACAGGAGAAAGATTTGCTCATTGGTCCTCCATTTAGCCCTCGTGAATTCGCGCACAGGTATACACACACACACGTACACGCACGCATGCACACACACACACACACATATATATATATATACATATATATATATATATATATATATATATATATATATATATATATATATATATATATATGTATATATATACGATCCCCGAAAGCGTCTTCTGTCCCATTCAATTTTCAAAAAGGAGTCTAGACAATGGGGGGAAATTCTAAAATTGAACCGTCTTCACATGGAGTACCCCAAAAAATCCTCACCACCATAATGATGTTCTCCATCACTTTCCACTGCTTCTCGTAACCCCAAACGTTGAGGTCAAGGTCATTGAGGTGGAGGAAGAAGAGGACGAAGAGGACGAAGAGGACGAGGCCGATGAGCAGAAGTAGGAGGATGACGAGGGCAGGGGCAAGGCCTCGAAGCGAGACCCGGAAGTCGTTGGCGATGAGCAGGAGTCCCTCTCCCAGGCGACCTTGGCTGGCGTATCCTAGCAACGTGGACTCCATCGAGCTTACCCACGCTGAGGTCAAGGTCGCAGCGGCACGTGATCCCAGCGATGTGTGGATCTATTATTAGAAAATGGCATAAAGTAAGACGTGTGGCATCATTTTGTCCGCATTTGTTGCTAAACAAGGTTGACCATAAAACAAGGAAAGCATGCGCCAGTCGAAGCACAGCCATCCAATGCATCGAACTTTCAGCCACTTTGTTGCAGTATCGACGCAGAAGGAAAATGGTGACAAGAAATCTGTCCCTTGGTTTTGTTACTACATCGACAGACGTCAAAACAAGACGCGAAAAACAGATGTGATTTTTAATATTTGGGCTACATTTCCCCCCTGCCCTGGTAAATACAAAATCTAATGCTCTTGGTTCCAGGCAATGACATAGCTGTCACTCTGACTGGTTGAAAAGGATACCGTGCATATGTGAAAGTTACGCAAAAGGTCCATATGAACGCCCCCTTTGTTTCGTCACCCACTCCAAATACCGAAGAAGATCATCGTACTTTTTAGATGTTTATTTGTTGTCCATGCATTCATTCATTCGTTCGTTCGTTCATCCATTCATTCATTCATTCTTCACCCTTTCATTCATTCATGTAATCATTCATTCATTCATGCAAATGCTTAATATTTCGTTTATAGATTCATTCCATCTTTTTTCCATTTATTTCTCCATTTCCTTGTGTTCATGGTCCATCAATTATACTGAGACAAAATGTATTCTGTTCACCCAAACTTCTCATGAAGTTGGCCTGAGAAACCGCATGTCCCAGAACCATTGACGAACACACCCCACACCCCACACCCCTACTAGGCGAGTGACGTCAACGTGGTCACTCACTGCGTTGTGCTGGCCACAGTAGAGGACAATGACGTCATTCTCACACGCCCCAAGTCCCCAGTGACGTCGAAGTCCGTGAGCGAAGGCCGCCATGGCTGCCGAGACCTCTTCAGTAGTGGGGGATCGTGACGTCGTGTTCAGGAGGGGGCGTAACTCTCCGCAGTCATTCTCGCACCTGCTCAGAGAGACAAGGGCGGCTATGCAAAGATGCGAGGTCCTGAGAAGCATAGGCCGATGACAACATGTGTCAGGAATCGCATACCTCCCTCATCAGCTGGAATGCTGTGGCCTATGTGTTTTCGGGGCCTGCTTCAGTAGTACCCGCACAGCCAACCCCAAGCAGCATTTACATTGCCTTTACATCTGCTTTCACCATGTTGACACCGGCCTGTTCTTCGCGGGATCTTTGCTTTCCTCGCGTTTATGCAACGCGCCCAAGAGGCGCCTTCTTTACAACGACCACACACGATCGTCTCGCCGGCGAGCGAACTTGCTACGCCAGCTGCCAGGAGAAACGGAAGTCGGTTTCGAAATGGCAACGAAAAGCAGGCAGCGTCGGGTTTTGGTGACCGCTTCATTGTAGGAATTGACTCACTGGACGCTGCGAATAATTGCAGCGATCAATCCCTAAAATAGATTAATAAAGAGATTTTTTCATGAAATAGTAAAAACTGGACGATTCCCTTTGATTGCCATTGACTAGCTTTGCAAGCGATTGATTGTCTAATAAATGAATGCACTTTAGGTGTGGCAGAAGATTTGATTTCCTCTCACTGGCGACTACGTACGTGGACAAAGGTGACAACAGCTCGTACGGGGACAATGACAGAGGTGCTGGTAATAATGGCACTGGTGGTGTAGGTGTGTGTGTGCATATGCATATGAATTAATGAGTGTATATATGTATGTAAATGTGTGTGTAGATGTGTGTGTGTGCGCTTGTGCGTGTGTGCGTGCATGTGTGTGTGCGTCCGTGCGTGCGTCAGTGTGTGTGTGTGCGTGCGCGTGTGTGCGTGCATATGTATGTGTATGTGTGAGTGTGAGCGTGTGTGTGCGTCAGTGAACACTTAACACCATCACAGAGATGGTGACGAATATTGCCGTAACGCCGGCAGTAATAGTGGTGACAACGTCTTTGAACACGACGATATTCATGTACCTATCCTTCTTCAGAAAGAAGTCCTAAACCAAACGAGGAACTCGAACCCTTTCAGTTGATGAACAGCTGGATGAGAAGACGTCAGAGTTTACTGACCTGTTGGGCGAGGAGAGGTCAGGAAGGCGAATCTGGTCGACCAGAGCCACGGCCACGATGTAGCTCTGACTCTCTCCCTCTCCGTCCTGGCATACCGTGGAGGCGTTGCTCTGCACCGCCTTCAGCACGCCGTCCACCGCCAGCTCTGTACAGGAGCGAAGAACAGAGTCATAGACAGTTGCACACTGAAAACGCCTCGGTCCCGAGTGCCATATACTCAACCCTCCACGGAGGGTCTATCATTTGGAGATCTTGTCTGGAGGTCGAGGCTCCCGGCTTGCCTGCAGTCACTGGAGGCTGGTGCGTGCTGTGTTCAAAGCCGCATGGACCCAAGGACAGTTTTCACGGCAAGTTGCAAGGTGCACTGCCTCTCCTATGGAGGTGTTGAGTCAGCTACTGTGTGAGCGCGGCACAGCGGCTTCCACAGGTACAATTTCTCTCAATAAATTTCCATAAAAGGACAAAAAAAGTTTTTTCAATATCTGAAAGATGTCATAACCTGAACAGCAACGCACACACACATTCATTTGGAAATGTCGTTCTTACATGAAGAAAGAATCCCATCGAATTTTTTTTCTTATCTGTAATAGGGTGGATGAAATTAGAATACGTTTACCCAGTGGCATTTTCTCTACGTAGCTAACATTAGTCGCACGAGGAGGATACAGAAAGCGCGTTATATTTTCTTGTTGTTCTTGTTGCTGTTGTTGTTTAGTTCACATCTTATCCAAGCAAGTACCCCCTTAGTTATCGTCTGATCAAAATGTGGATTTGCACTCTACATAAAATAACTTTCTTTGAGTCTCTTCTCTGCACACCGACGAGTATAGGTTCGTCATCAAGCGCAGTGCCTGGAAGCAAAATGTGGATTTGCACTCTACATAAGATAACTTTCTATGAGCCTCTTCTCTGCACACCGACGAGTATAGGTTCGTCATAAAGCGCAGTGCCTGGAAGCAAAATGTGGATTTGCACTCTACATAAGATAACTTTCTTTGAGCCTCTTCTCTGCACACCGACGAGTATACGTTCGTCATCAAGCGCAGTGCCTGGAAGCAAAATGTTAAAAACTGGAGGATGTCACTCATCCTGCTCCAATTGCTGACGTCACTGCTGGGAGGTGTTGCTCTCCACGGTGCGTACGTAGATTCTAGAGTGTCAAGCTTGGAAAGCTACATCCTTGCATTGTCTCTACCTACACAGGGGTGCAAGCAAGTCTATGTGGAGGAAGTGTTTATGATATTCTTGTCGTGTCAACTAACCCTGATGGAACAGTAAGTCAACATCGAGATGGAACGAACCCTACAGTGAAGATAAAGGTAATATCATGCATTTGCCTGCCTGCCTGCCTGCCTGTCAGCCTACCTGCCTGCCTGCCTGTAAGCCTACCTGCATGCCTGCCTGTGTTTACCTGCCTGTCTATGTCTGCATCTGTTTCTTTTGGCAAAGGAATCAAGTGCCTGCCACAATGACGGGAAGCAAGATATGACCGACTGGAACCCCCGGTGTGAATGAACACTGATGTATGAGGCAATCCCCTGTACTTCGACACTTTCATTGTCTCATATGATCATGGTCTTGCAATAATAAGCAGCCATCTGTTGATGAAACAAAATGAAACTACATGATAAACCGTCGTAACTTTAGAAGGGAGTGCATAAAACAAGACGGCATCTATTATGTATGTTTGGCCCACCAAGTTGGTCCTGCAATTTTACTTTGCATTTGACTACAAATTGTATTTCAACACACTCACACACACGCACACACACGTACAAACACGCACGCGCGCGCGCACACGCACAAACACACATTCATACACACACTCGCACATGCATGCAAACACACACACACACATACACAAACACACACATACACACACACACACACACACACACACACACACACACACACACACACACACACACACACACGCACGCACTACCCCCGTCTTCACAACCAGGCAAACACAAACATACAAGCAACCATGCACGTAGTTACACACACACGCGCGCGCGCGCTCACACACACGCACAAGAGCACACACACACGCGCGCGCACACACACACACACACACACACACACACACACACATCCTGAGCTTGAGCAACTCACACTAGTGTCCAAAATCTTGCATACTCACCATTGGTGACGATGTTGTCAGGGTCACATATGAAGTATTGGAGGGGCTGAGAGGGGGGCAGGCCACACCTGGAGTGGTCATAGAGGGGGTTGGGAAAAGCGCAGTGAGACCAGGCCCGCCCCCCTACCCCCTGCTCCACGCTGAATGTGTAACCGACGAAGTCTTCCGCAGGATCGGTGCATCGAGAAAATGGAGTTGCCTCCCCTAGACTGAGCAGCAGCAGAAGCAATGTCCCCATCCGTGAGCAGTGACGTAGACTAAAGTGGTGTGACGTCAGTGGAAAGGACCCCATGGTAAATCTGGAACATATTGTAGGACAAAAACACATAAACATTAACTTTTTTAACTCATCAATGTCTATGGAGCATAAAGCTGTTCAGCACAGCATAGCACTATGAAACAACACATTTTAGTTGAAGCAATTCGAGGGACGGCATTGTTATACAAAAACAAGCAAACTGATCACTACCCGACACATTAAAACACAACCCATTGTAACGTAATGCGATTCAACAACGTAACGCATCACAACACAATACACACAACACACAGTCGATACAGCCCAATAAAACAAAATTGAGCAAGCCCTGTACAAAATTCATTATAACTTTCCTTGTTGTGGCGAAATAGAATACGTTTGGCTGATAGTTAATCCCTATTTTACTCACGAATCATGACATTAGTCATATTTGCTCTAATAAAAGAATTATGCAAAACAATTGCTGTGTGAATATGTAAGCTATTCTGCCTATACAAACGATGAATACACACGAAAGCATTCCTTGAGGAGTTTGGGGGCTCAGGCCACAGTTACTAACATTACAGAGATCTGATGATCGAAAAATGGTGACAACAAAAGACCACATATCACTCTGCAATGAGCAGCCTTATTAAGTGCAAAAATTCAAGGAAGCTATATCACACAGTGTTTTTGAATAATAGAAAAACAGCAAGTCACGCAGATAGAGGTGTCCACTCCTTCATCCAGGGCACACAAGTAAACAACACCAACCAGGTTTCTCTGACCAGGACAAGAGACAGACACTCGCAATCCAAATTAGTCTCTAGATGAAGTTGAAGCAGGTCCCTACCAGAACCGCGCTAACAAAGTTCGGACTTCCATTCACTGTGCAAAATGCCATATCCCCGAAAACGTTCTGCACAGAACACATGCAGAGAAGTAAACGCTTTGAGGAAGATTTCAGCTTGGACATAAAAACACTTGCAAGCGGGATATTTAGATGAGGGCATCTGGAGTACTGACAAAGCGTGAGAGAGCAACGTTTTCTCCATGGCAGACGCCACCGAAACCATACCCACGGGTATGTAGGGGTGCAAAGAATACCTAGGGGTAGACATAGAAGAGATCAGGCCGTGCGAATGGTCTCAGACCCAGTTACAAAGAATATGCTTTTACTCCACAGACTTTTACCTACAAGGAGTGCGGCAGAGAGTTCAGCTCCCACATCAGACTCTGCAGACTTTTACCTACAAAGAGTGCGGCAGAAAGTTCAGCTCCCACACCAGACTCTGCAGACTTTTACCTACAAAGAGTGCGGCAGACAGCTCAGCTCCCACACCAGACTCTGCAGACTTTTACCTACAAAGAGTGCGGCAGAGAGTTCAGCTCCCACATCAGACTCTGCAGACTTTTACCTACAAAGAGTGCGGCAGAGAGTTCAGCTCCCACATCAGACTCTGCAGACTTTTACCTACAAGGAGTGCGGCAGAGAGTTCAGCTCCCACACCAGACTCTGCAGACTTTTACCTACAAGGAGTGCGGCAGAGAGTTCAGCTCCCACATCAGACTCTGCAGACTTTTACCTACAAGGAGTGTGGCAGAGAGTTCAGCTCCCACACCAGACTCTGCAGACTTTTACCTACAAAGAGTGCGGCAGAGAGTTCAGCTCCCACACCAGACTCTGCAGACTTTTACCTACAAAGAGTGCGGCAGAGAGTTCAGCTCCCACACCAGACTCTGCAGACTTTTACCTACAAAGAGTGCGGCAGAGAGTTCAGCTCCCACACCAGGCTCTGCAGACTTTTACCTACAAAGAGTGCGGCAGAGAGTTCAGCTCCCACACCAGACTGCAGACTTTTACCTACAAAGAGTGCGGCAGAGAGCTCAGCTCCCACACCAGACTCTGCAGACTTTTACCTACAAGGAGTGCGGCAGAGAGTTCAGCTCCCACACCA
>JAWQFJ010000880.1:0-7500 GCA_034096865.1 Theodoxus fluviatilis | reverse complement strand
CAGAGAGAGAGAAAGAGAGATAGAGAGAGAGATAGATGAGAGATAGATGATGTAGAGAGAGATACGAGATAGAGAGAAAGATAGAGAGATAGAGAGAGATAGATTAGAGAGAGATGAGATATAGATTAGAGAGAGATTAGAGAAGATTTAGAGAGAGATTTAGAGAGAGATTAGAGATTAGTGAGAGATTTAGAGATAGATGAGATAGATTGAGATAAATTAGATGAGAGAGATAGAGAGATATAGAGAGAGATAGAGAGTGAGATAGAGAGAGATAGAGAGATATAGAGAGAGATGAGAGATAGATGAGAGATAGATTGAGAGACAGATTTAGAGAGAGATTAGAGAGAGATTTAGAGAAAGATTTAGAGAGAGATTTAGAGAGAGATTTAGAGAGAGATTTAGAGATAGATTGAGATAAATTAGATTGAGTGAGATAGAGAGAGATAGAGAGATATAGAGAAAGATAGATTGAGATATATAGAGAGAGATTGAGAGATAGATTGAGATATAGATTTAGAGAGAGATTTAGAGAAAGATTTAGAGAGAGATTTAGAGAGAGATTTAGAGAGATTTAGAGATAGATTTAGAGATAGATTGAGATAGATTGAGATAAATTAGATTGAGAGAGATAGAGAGAGATAGAGAGAGATAGAGAGTGAGATAGAGAGACATAGAGAGATATAGAGAGAGATAGAGAGAGATTGAGAGAGATATAGAGATTGAGAGATTGAGAGATAGATAGATAGAGATTGAGAGATTGATAGAGATAGAGATAGATTGAGATAGATATAGAGAGAGATAGAGATAGATTGAGATAGATATAGAGAGATAGATATAGAGAGATATATAGAGAGAGATACAGAGAGAGATATAGAGAGAGATATAGAGATAGATAGAGAGAGATAGAGAGATAGAGAGAGATATAGAGAGATATATAGAGATAGAGAGAGGTTGAGATAGATAGATAGAGATAGAGATATATAGAGAGATATAGAGATAGATTGAGAGAGAGATATATAGAGATTGAGAGATATATAGAGATAGATTGACAGAGAGATATAGAGATAGATTGAGAGATATAGATAGAGATAGAGAGAGATAGAGAGATAGAGAGAGATATAGAGATAGATAGAGAGAGACATAAAGATAGATAGACATTGAGATATAGAGAGAGATATAGAGAGAGATATAGAGAGAGATATAGAGAGAGATATAGAGAGATATATATAGATATAGATAGAGATAGATATAGAGAGAGATAGAGAGAGATAGAGAGATAGATAGAGAGAGAGATATAGAGAGAGATAGAGAGAGATAGAGAGATAGAGATAGAGAGATATAGAGAGAGATAGAGATAGAGAGAGATCGAGAGAGATAGAGAGAGATAGATAGAGAGAGATAGAGAGAGATAGATAGAGAGAGATAGAGAGAGATAGAGAGAGTGATAGAGATAGATGGAGAGATATAGAGAGATAGAGATAGATATGGAGATAGAGAGAGGGATATATATAGAGATAGAAATAGAATGAGAGAAAGAGAGAGATATATATAGAGAGAGATAGAGATAGATTGAGAGAGATAGAGATAGAGATAGATTGAGAGATAGAGATAGAGAGATATATAGAGATAGAGATATATATAGAGATAAAGAGAGAGAGATAGATTGAGAGATAGAGATGAAAGAGATAGAGATAGAGAGAGATAGAGATATATATAGAGAGAGATATAGAGAGATTGAGAGATAGAGATAGAGAGATATGTAGAGATAGAGATAGGGATATAGAGATAGAGAGATAAAGATAGGGAGATATATAGATATAGAAATAGATTGAAAGATAGAGATAGAAAGATATATAGAGATAAAGATAGATTGAGAGCCAGAGATAGATTGAGAGATTGAGATATAGAGATAGATTGAGAGATAGATAAAGAGATAGAGATACAGATACAGATAGAGAGATAGAGATAGATAGAAAGATAGAGATAAATTGAGAGATAGAGATAGATTGAGAGATAGAGATAAATTGAGAGATAGAGATAGATAGAGAGATAGAGATATAGAGATAGAGAGAGATTGAGAGATAGAGATAGATTGAGAGATAGAGATAGATTGAGAGATAGATAGAGATATAGAGATAGATTGAGATAGATATAGAGATAGATTGAGATAGATATAGAGATAGATAAAGAGATATAGAGATAAATAGAGATATATATATAGAGATAGATAGATAGAGATATAGAGATAGAGATATAGAGATAGAGATATAGAGATATAGAGATAGATTGAGAGATATATAGAGACAGATCGAGAGAGATATAGATATAAATTGAGATATATATAGAGATAGACAGAGAGATATATAGAGATAGAGAGATAGATATAGAGATAGATAGAGATATAGAGATAGATTTAAAGAGATAGAGATATAGAGATGTATAGATTGCGAGAGATATAGAGATAGATATATAGAGATGTAGAGATTGCGAGAGATATACAGATAGATTGAGAGATATATAGAGATAGATTGAGAGAGATAGAGATAGATTGAGAGAGATATAGAGAGATAGAGATTGATTGAGATAGATAGAGAGAGAGATAGAGATATATTGAGATAGATATAGATAGAGATAGAGAGATATAGAGAGAGATAGAGATAGATAAAGATAGAGAGAGATAGAGATAGAGATATATAGAGATAGAGATAGATTGAGTGATAGAAAGAGATATATATAGATAGAGATAGATTGAGAGAGATAGAGAGATAAATAGAGATAGAGATAGATTGAGATATAGAGAGGGATATACATATATATATATAGATAGAGAGAGATTGAGAGATAGAGAGGGATATATATAGAGATAGTGATAGATTGAGAGATAGAGGGATAGAGATAGATTGAGATATAGAGAGAGATTGAGAGATAGAGAGATATATAGAGAGATAGAGATAGATTGAGAGATAGATATATATATAGAGAGAGAGATAGATTGAGAGATAGAGAGTTATATATAGAGATAGAGATATATTGAGAGATAGAGAGATATATAGAGATAGATAGATATATAGAGATAGAGATAGAGAGAGATATAGAGATAGAGATAGATTGAGAGATAGAGATAGAGAGATATATAGACATAGAGACATATATAGAGATAGAGAGATGTATAGAGATAGAGAGATAGAGATAGAGAGATACTAGAGATAGAGATAGATTGAGAGATAGAGATAGAGAGATAGATAGAGATAGAGAGATATATAGAGATAGATAGAGATATAGAGATAGAGATAGAGAGATAGATATAGAGATAGATTGAGAGTTAGAGATAGAGAGATATATAGAGATAGAGATATAGAGACATATAGAGATAGAGATATAGAGATATATAGAGATAGATAGAGAGGTATATAGAGATAGAGATAGATTGAGAGATAGAGATAGATATAGAGAGATATATAGAGATAGAGATAGATTGAGAGATAGAGATAGAGAGATAGAGATAAAGATATAGAGATAGAGAGAGATATAGCGATATATAGAGATAGAGATAGATAGAGATAGATTGAGAGATAGAGAGATAGAGAGATAGAGATAGAGAGATAGAGATAGATAGAGATACAGAGATAGAGATAGATAGAGATACAGAGATAGAGATAGATAGAGATATAGAGATAGATTGAGAGATAGAGATAGAGATATAGAGATAGAGATAGAGATAGATAGATATAGATATTGAGATAGATTGAGAGATAGATCACAACAGGGCGGACGGACCACAAAGCGCTCTCCAAATGTAGCCAATTTTCCCTGTCATCTGAAGAGTAAATTGTTCCATCAATATACCAGCCGTGTCGTCAGAGGACGGTGAGAATACTGGTATTTTTCTTTTGGAGATAGCTATTGGACTTACTGAGCAACTTTAATGTGCTTGTAATCGGTGCAGTTGTGCACAGCCCAGCCTTCGCCTGCAAGACCCCGTGACGCATGGCATACCGTGATTAAGACTGGAAACGTGCGTCTCATGCGAAAGCGGACTAGGGGGAAACAGAGTGACAGTCAATCATCAACTGATATGTCGAAAAGCAGTGAACGACAGCAGAAGAGAGGAAAGTTTGAAGGAATACCATCGAGCGAGTTGTCGATGCAGCTAAGAGAAATGAGACAGATGTTGAAGCGAATTGACGAGAGAGGAGAAAAGATCGAGAGTGAGATCTTTGACATCAGACAAGAGAATGTGGAGCTACGGAGACAAATTGTTAAAGTCTCGAAAGAAAATGAAGAATTGAAGGAGGAAGCTGAGCAGGCAAAAACATGCCTCAGAACTACAAGGAAGCAGCTAAATCATTTGGAGCAATGGGGAAGAAAATGGAACCTCCGGATCTATGGGCTTATGGACACGGAGGCAAATGAGACAGTGGGCTACTGCATTGAGAGAGTCGTGGCCTTCTTCCAAAACGAGCTGAGACTACCTGAATTTGGTCGACAGAGCATTGATGTTGCCCACAGGCTTGGTCGGTTCAGGCAGGGTGAGGGAAGAACAGTGCTCGTCAGATTTGTCCGCCTGGAAGATCGGGAGATAGTGCTCGCCCAAGCCAGGAAACATCTGAGAGGAAAGAGAGTTGGCGTGGCAGAGGACCTGACGGCAACAAACTACAGGCTGCTGGGAGTCGTAAGAGGAAAGGCGGGACCAAAAAATGCGTGGACGAGAGATGGTACCATCTACGCCCGATTGTGCAGTGGCAGAGTAGTCAAGATTGAAGAAAACACTCGGCTGTCCGACTACTTTGACGACGATCAAGGGAGGGCAGGTACGGACAGATCAAGGCTTGACAAGGAAGGGGGAAGAGATCAAGCGTCCTACCAGAGAAATAGTAGAGGCATGCGGCAGCAGCAAGAGAGACAAAATTCCTCTCCAGGAGAAAATCGACTGAGTCGTCGTATACACCAGGCAAGGATAGAGTCGAGACCTACCCACGACCGCAGAAATGTCAAAGCCTTTGCCGGTGGAGTGCAAGCTCGACAGGACTTTTCTCTTGCCCAGGGGCCTTGGGTCCAGAGGAATAGCCAGGATTTTCCGGCCCTCGGGACAGGGAGTCAGAGTGCTGGATTTTCTGGACGACCTGAGGAAACTGGACAACATCCGCGCTCTCAATCTGCCCCGAGAGCTTCTTCCACTCCAGCATCTAACCCGCTACATGGATGAGAGTGACATGAACTACTGCGCTCCCTGCACTTGCAGGGGGGAGCAGCCGCTTCCCAGGGCGGGACCAGTAATATGTGTAGAGACTGAGGGACATGAGTTGGCGGAGGGGAAGGACAGTGTGCTTGGAGCAAGGAGTAGCTGCGGAGGAAACTGACCTGTTTTTTATTCCCAAGGTTCAAAAAGAAGCCTTGGTAAGTGATCTCCTTTTCTCTTTCACGCGCTATTGATGACTCTTTTCTATGTAGTGCATGGGAACAGATTTGGTGCAGCTCTCATTTGCAATGACCTGAACTTCTGTACCTGTTCGTGCCGAAACTATAAATAAGGAGGAGATAAACATTTCTGGCTAATGCAGTGATATTTAGTGTTGAGCAAGGAGAGAAACAGAAAACACAAATTAAATGTGATAAAAACATTATATATTAGACGGCAGGAGAATGAAAGAGTGTTAACTTCAAAGTGAGAAAGCACTAAGTTATTTACAAATCGATACTGTTTGCTGATAAATACATGAAGCAGAGGAGCCCCACCCCCCCAACCCGGATCTGTCTTGAATATGTACATTAAGCGTTGAAACAATCAACATTTTACTTAGATAAGGAAAAAAACTTACGCGCATGTATTAATGTGATGGTATTTGAAGGGTTCGTTGGTTTGCTTGTTGTTTTTGTTAGTTAAGTGTACCCGTGTATTCACTGCATGTGGGCGCAAATTAATATCTTTGAGACTTGACGCAGTGTCTATCTGTCCTCGTAGATGCTTTTGTTTTTTTTCACAAGTAGCATCACAAAATGTCTTCCCCCGCTTCCTCTCCTCCTCCCTCTCTCCCTCCCCCTTACACTCTCCTCTTCCCTCTTGCCTTCCTCCCTCCGCCCCCTTATAGGAAGCAATGTTTAGGCCTATCAGCCATTGTTCATCCATACATGATTTAAGTACTCTTGATAGTGGTGGGTGGCGGTAGTGGCAGCTTCTTCTTCATTAATAGTCGGAAATGCAGTAAAAACACGTGCAGATCAAGCCGAAAGATTGTGTATTTTTGTGTTCTCCGCATGCGAGGCGAGCCAAGAAGTTTAATATGAGATTGCAGTATAGAACTGTACGAAAGCTGGCAAACCGCGAAAGGAGAACGTTATACTGAATGCAGGATTTACCTTCTTATGGGAAAGACCAACATATTTCTTCAGGCGGCAAACCCAGATCCAGGTGCGCTTACTTTTCCTCCCTTCCCACATTTCCTTATGTTGTTAATGCTTACATGTTCAGAGTCGAGTTGGATATTTTAGGAAATCAAAGCGGGTTAATTAGAAACTTATAGATATGTCATGTTGTGCAAATGTGGAGCTGTGCTAAGAAGCATTGCGTAGGTAGTGTTGCAAGAGATCTGTTGAACGTGATTGACTTTATTGTTGTGGTAGATGCCTTACGGTATATATTTTGCGAGGCTGGGTTGTGTGCACAGCCCTGAGAGTGTTACTCACACCTTTTCGAATTTTTCGTTGTATGTTTTTATGTTTTTTGTGTGGAGTTTTCCTTTCGTTTAACTTTTTTTCTTGTACGACGGTATGGGGAATGGGGGGTGGAAGTGTAGGGTGGGGGGTGAAGGGGGAGAGAGAAGAGGTAGACGTTGGGGTTGGGGCCAAGAAATGAATGCAGAGGGTCTGATTGATAAATATGTTTGGTTATGGCAATCTGGACGTGCCTCTATTTTTCTTTGTGGTTTTGTTACAATTGGCATCGCATTCTTCTTTCTTGTTACGTGGTGCAGCTATCGTTGGAGTCACCACTGGGAAGTGAAATGCAGTCGGCAAAAAAGGAATTCTTACCATTTATTATGTCTGATTTAAAAGTAATATCTATGAATTGTAGGGGACTTGCTGATCCGCTGAAGCGAAGAGATGTGTTGAACCATTTAAGAGCGTACGGTCCCTCAATAATAATGCTCCAAGACATTCACATTGACAAAGACACTACCAGCAGAATGCTCCTTGAATGGGGTTTGGAAGGATTGATTGCTCCTGGTACTAGCAGGGCAAGAGGTGTGGCAGTCTTATTTAATAACAATTTTGATTTCAAAATTCATAGTTCCATTCTAGATCCAAATGGTAACTATCTTTTAGTTGATTTGTCTTTTAAAGACAAGAGAATAACATTAGGAAATGTTTATGGGCCAAATGATGATACACCTTTATTCTATCGTACCCTTTTTGGATATATTGATGATATTGGAAATCAGGAAATTATTCTAGGAGGTGACTGGAACTTGATATTGAATCAAAAGAAAGATAGTAAAA
>JAWQFJ010000879.1:73415-76266 GCA_034096865.1 Theodoxus fluviatilis | reverse complement strand
TATCTCCACCCCAATCCACAGGAGACTCTCCCGGGTCTTGTCACGATCATAATAACTTTTCATCCCGAGATTGTAGAGGTTTTCTTGCCTGCCCTTGAAAACAATCTGATTGGCCACGTCCAAGCGTCTAGGCGCTCGGAAATAGAGACGACCCTACTTCCAAGCGCCTGACGCTTGGACGCAAGCGGCTGGGCGCGCGCAGCCGAATCAGCCGGCGGCTACCCTCGCACACTGTACTGCGCGTTCAAAATACGCCAGCTGCTTGGCTGCTTGGCTGCTTGGACGCCTAGTGTGCGACGGGCCTTAGCACGGCGGCTTGAACTTGACGCAGGAGGCGCGCGCCTCACTCCTAGTTGCCTGTGTGGGAGGGGGGGGGGGGGAATAAGAGCCGTCGGGGTGTTCTTTATTCCTTGAAGGTATTTCCCGCCCAGACCACGGGGAGGGCGGGGATTATATAGTGGAAGCACCGGTTGCCCCCTGCTCCCCTTCCCCCTCCCCCTCTCTCCCCACTTAGTGTGTTGACAGATCACGGCTACCTCGTTTCAGGACTACCTTTGTGCTTGTAGATGGATGTGATCTTTAAAGTTAATAAGTTTATTTTATTCGGTTGGCGATTATATTTATTCTGGGTTAGAGATTGAACTGAATTATTATTATTTCCTGATTATCATTACTAACCTTTAGTTATCTATTTTTCCATTGTTATTGAGAGATTAAAGTGATTTGATTTTGACCTTTGTCCTCACTGTCTTTCTGTCGTGTTCCATCATTTTATAGAATGACTGTGTGAGATAGTGTTACTAGTTTGGCTGTACGTGTGTGTGTTTCCCCTAGACTTAATATTTAAAGAAAACAAGCCAAGTCGAACTACGTAACACACACACACACACACACACACACACATGTGCGCGCACGCGCGCACACACACACACACACACACACACACACACACAAGCTCATGCACAGAAACACATTCCTTTTTCTTCTCTTTAGCAGGTTAATTTTTAAATTGTTGAAAGTAATTTTTAAAGAAGAAAAAAAGTGACAGAACGCATGAGTGTAATAGTTCTTATGATTACTGCAGCCAGCACTGCCCTTACTGCAGAAACTCGCTGGACGAAGTTGCTTTATCTTTCTGCTTGAGAAGTCAAGAGCCTCCATGCAGAGAAAGCAGCTGACAGTGTATGTAAGTAACAGGAAGGCACCGACCTGAACTGGGTGGATATAACATGACGTGGCCCCGATGAAGTCAGTGTTTGTTCTAAACGTGGACTCAAGGAAGGAGGCAAACATGAAGCTCGTCATCCTGTTTCTGCTGCTGACTCTCCTTGCTGTCGGCCATCTCAAATCTGTGGAAGATGTCCTTGACCCCGATCCCCGCGATCTCGATAACGACATTGAAAAGGTAAACTATCGTTCTTGACTGCGGAAACGGACAGAGTTGTGCAAAATGATGTAAGAGTGGGATTTCATCGACTCCTGTTGTTTTCCGAATGACTTCGAAAATTACTTTACTTGTTAATGTCTGAGCGTATGTGTCTGTCCGTGTCGTCCTGCCTGGCTACGCGTCTCCTCCTCTTCCTTTCAGCATTCCACAACCCATCCCCATCCCCCAACACCATCCCAATCCCCCAACCCATCCCCATTCCCCTTTCCATCCCCATCCCCCAACACCATCACAATCACCCAACCAATCCCCATCCCCAAAAACATCGCGAACCCCCAACTCAACCCCATCCCCCAACCCATCTCCCAACCCATTCCCCTCCCCCAATACCATCCAATCCACCAACCCATCCCCACGCAACCCCATCCACCATCCGAACCCCATCCCCCCGACCCCGTTTGTTGGGCGTAGAATCTCGAGATTCTCCCTCGATGGCTGGTCGAGGGAGAGCAAGACGCTCCTACAGCTAAAAACAAACGGCGATTCATCAAATGGCAAGGCGGAAGAACATGGCTGCATCCTGGCGCCAGAGTCGGTGAAGAAGTTGCCGATAGATGAAATAACTGACGATACAGATATCGCATCAGTTTTTCACTTGATAAAACACACTTTGGTGTCATATCGAATAGCACGGGAACTTTTTCAACGTAAAAAAGTAACCCGTGTTCAACTGTAGACAACTTTGTCGAAAATGTTATGCCTCGATTCATCTCGATCAATTTAAGGGACATAGTTCATAGAGCATACGTGTACAGTTTTGCATGTTTGCAAGCAAGAAATTTTGTTTCGGCAGTGTATGTCCAGAAATAACCTATACACATACTCCTCAAAATATACAAATGAACACATCGAACAGCAAATACTTCCGTGTACGTACGCTTTTCCATTCTCGGACCCTGAGAAGCATATTACAGACACTGCCGTCTATCAGAGGCATCCCAATTGATACAGTTTCCGCCATTTTAGTACATCCGGGCCTCTGCAGCTCCGGAACTACCTCGACCTCCCGCCTTCACGGCGAGTCCTTCCTTATTAACGAGGAATGTAGGCAACGCCTAGCCCTCGCAATTCTCTCGATATTTTGCGCCTAACAAACGCACCCTTGGTTGGTGATATTGCATTGAACTCTTCTTGTATTCATTCCGCATTTGCTCATGTTAAATTTATGTTTTTAAATGACGCTAATTTTCTTAAATGTGTTATCCTGCGTGTTCTGATGATACACATGGACTGCGAGTGTTGCAGGGCTTGTCAGCCCTAGACTTGTGAGAAACAAATCCATAACCGAAACATGACACGTGCCTGTGTGTGTGCGTGTGTGTGTGTGTGTGTGTGTGTGTGTGTGTGTGTGTGTGTGTGTGTGTGTGTGTGTGTGTGTGTGTGTGTGTGTGTGTGTGTGTGTGT
>JAWQFJ010000879.1:58415-65915 GCA_034096865.1 Theodoxus fluviatilis | reverse complement strand
CAAGCACACACACAGACATACACATACATACACATACACACACACACACACACACACACACTACTGGAGGCATCTGCGAAAATGGCGCACTGTGCATGTACATTCCACGGATCATAACCCAGCCACAGTCTGTCCTCGCTGCCACGGGATGAGCACGTGTGCATTCGGGATGCGGTCTCGTCTTCGGCGCCACTGACATGATGGTTGACATCGACATCGACATCGACATCGACATCGAGAAACCAGCATGCTGTGTTTGCACGCGGGGACGGGCGTTCGTTATTACAATCTGAGCCAGGTTCCCCAGAACTATAGATACGCAATCCAGAGTTATCCAGAGCTATCCAGAGCTATCCAAAGCAATCTAAAGCGATCGAAGGCAATCCAAAGCAACTCAATGTAATCCAGAGCGATCCAAAGCTATCCAAAGCAATCCAAAGCGATCCAAAGCAATCCAAAGCAACCCAAAGCTATCCAAAGCAATCCAAAGCAATCCAATCCAATGCAATCCAAAGCAATCCAAGGCAATCCAAAGTAATCCAAAATAGTTCACAACAATCCAAATCAATCCAAAGCTATCCAAAGCGATCCAAAGCAATCCAAAGCAACCCAATGCAATCCAAATTAATCCAGTGCAATCCAAAGCAATCATAAATGGATTCCCGATCTGTTTTAAAGCGATCGCTGCAATCACACGCAACGTCCAGACATGCGTTCCTTGTATCAGATCTGTTTCCAAAACCAGATACTGTCTTCTCTTTCGTCCCAGTAATGACACCGACTCCTCTAAAATCCCAGCGGTCACTTAAAAATAACACCGGGAACGCCCTTTGGATAGCATTGGATTGTTGTGAACTACCTTGGATTGATTTGGATTGCTTTGGATTGTTGTGAACTACCTTGGATTGCTTTGAATAGCATTGGATTGTTGTGAACTACCTTGGATTGCTTTGGATTGTTTTGGATTGTTGTGAACTACCTTGGATTACTTTGGATTGCCTTGGATTGCCTTGGATTGTTGTGAACTACCTTGGATTACTTTGGATTGCCTTGGATTGTTGTGAACTGCCTTGGATTGCTTTGGATTGCCTTGGATTGTTTTGAACTACCTTGGATTACTTTGGATTGCTTTGGATTGCCTTGGATTGTTGTGAACTGCCTTGGATTGCTTTGGATTGCCTTGGATTGTTTTGAACTACCTTGGATTACTTTGGATTGCTTTGGATTGCCTTGGATTGTTGTGAACTGCCTTGGATTGCTTTGGATTGCCTTGGATTGTTTTGAACTACCTTGGATTGCTTTGGATTGCCTTGGATTGTTTTGAACTACCTTGGATTACTTTGGATTGCTTTGGATTGCCTTGGATTGTTGTGAACTACCTTGGATTACTTTGGATTGCCTTGGATTGCTTTGGATTGCCTTGGATTGTTGTGAACTACCTTGGATTGCCTTGGATTGCTTTGGATTGCCTTGGATTGTTGTGAACTACCTTGGATTACTTTGGATTGCCTTGGATTGTTGTGAACTACCTTGGATTGCTTTGGATTGCCTTGGATTGATTTGGATTGTTGGGAACTACCTTGGATTGCCTTGGATTGTTGTGAACTACCTTGGATTGCTTTGGATTGTCTTGGATTGCTTTGGATTGCCTTGGATTGCTTTGGATTGCCTTGGATTGCCTTGGATTGTTGTGAACTACCTTGGATTGCCTTGGATTGCTTTGGATTGCCTTGGATTGTTGTGAACTACCTTGGATTACTTTGGATTGCCTTGGATTGTTGTGAACTACCTTGGATTGCTTTGGATTGCCTTGGATTGATTTGGATTGTTGGGAACTACTTTGGATTGCTTTGGATTACTTTGGATTGCCTTGGATTGATTTGGATTGTTTTGAACTACCATGGATTGCTTTGAATTGCCTTGGATTGATTTGGATTGTTTTGAACTACCTTGGATTGCTTTGAATTACTTTGGATTGCTTCGGATTGATTGCTTCGAATTGCTTCGGATTGCTTTGGATTGCTTCGGATTGCTTTGAATTGCTTTGAATTGCTTTGAGTTACCTTGGATTGCTTAGGATTGCTTTGGACTGCTTAGGATAGCTTTGGATTGCATGCATAGCTTAGGGTTGCTTTGGACTCCTTAGAATTGCTGTGGACTGCTTAGGATTGCTTTGGACTGCTTAGGATTGCTTTGGATTGCACTGGATAGCTTAGGATTGCTTTGGACTGCTTAGAATTGCTTTGGACTGCTTAGGATTGCTTTGGATTGCACTGGATAGCTTAGGATTGCTTTGGACTGCTTAGAATTGCTTTGGACTGCATATCCATAGTCGGGGAAACGCACTCCTGTTCAGTAGCCGTCATCTGCACAGCTGTTGGATAATATGGCACGTTCTCCGATTTATCGTGGCATACTCGGAAACTGGCATTTTTTTGTCGTCGATTCATTTTATAAACATTGATTTACAAAACAAGTGACCCCTACATGCGCAACAATTCAACGAAAAGCACGTTCATTTGTGAATCTGCATATTATACGGATTATGGTGGGGGATGTTAATGAAGGTAGTGACAAGACATAGATGTGAAGAAAAAAGAGTATCGTTGCAGAATACCTGCATGAAGTCTTTTTCTTGAAAAAAACTGAAATCGGTTTGTAGAAGACTTGTGGAAATTAACGTAAAACTATTTTTCCCGCAGTTTGCGTATAATGGCTGATGTGCAGCCACGCGTGTATGAATGTATTATTTGACAGCGATAGGTTGACCAGCATGATCAATGACACGTAGAAGATGTCTGATGTAGACGGCGTTGGCAGGGATATTACACCACCTTTGCAAACATTCACACTTCATATCATTAAAAAGACAAACATCCTCATTTCCTAAAGTACGAAACTTTTTATTAAAAAAGGAAAAACACTACAACCATCAGGACATCACAATAAGTATGTACAGACGTGGCTCTGATAGTACAGATCTCAGAATAGTCAAGTGGATTGGGACTGTTCTTTCAGCTGTAGCTGCTTTGTACGGCGGTTAAAAAATAGTTTCTATCATTTACACCACACAGCACACGAAAGATCTAAATAAATCAACATTTTACTGAATAGGCGAGAGGACCTAATACTACTCATCGTCCATAAAACAAAAACAAAAAACAGCCCTTCAGAACGGGGGGTATGTTTTCGGATGCAAGCTATGCATTGACGAAAAGAAACCCATCTGAAAACAGCAGTGATGTGTAATTTGTAGCAAATTATCATGTACAGAACCAAAAAAATATGTGCTTCAGATTGATTGAAGCACATTTCAAGGTAGCAACTTTTGCCATTAAAATGATAAATTGATAAGAATTCCCAAACAACAATCCAATGAATGCAATTGAAGTCGGAAGCTTGCTTATTGAAACTATCAAACAAATGTCAACATGTCAAACTCCAAAACTCCTGCCTACTCGAGAGCAACATTCGCCGTTAATCCCAGACAGACGACAGCATCACTCCAGTATATCTTGCCCCAGTGCATTCCAAAGTCGATCCAGATGAAGAAGTGGAGTTCTGTGTGGGCGGTCAGCTTGTGACAGCTTGTGGGTGAAGATACAAGACGATTCGTTAGGAGCGATCGATGAGGCGGAGCTAAGGATAGATCCATGGTTTGAAGTTGCCAATGAATGACCCTCCTCTGCCACTAAGATCACGTGGGAAGCCTGATGAAGTGTGAATTTCGCTTTCAAGCCCACTGAATCGAAGACTGAGGGCTTTTTGCGAAGCCTGCTGAACAGAAGACTGAAGATCAAGTGTAAAGCCTACGTAGTTAAGAAGAGACTGAAGACTTAATGTGAAGCTTTCTGAACACTGATGACAGAGTGTGAAGCCTACTCAACAGAAGACTGAAGACCCGGTGTGAAGCTTACTGAACACTGAAGACAGAGTGTGAAGCCTACTCAACAGAAGACTGAAGACCTTGTGTGAAGCTTACTGAACACTGAAGACAGAGTGTGAAGCCTACTCAACAGAAGACTGAAGACCCTGTGTGAAGCTTACTGAACACTGAAGAGTATGAGGTTTACTGAGCAACGAAACCTGTACGTTCTATAGTCATGGAGGTTTGCATACACACTAGCTAGGATAGAAAATGATCTACCCAGCTATAAAAAATGACACTATTTCTAAAGTCAGGTGGGTAAACTATGTCACGGCTTAAATTGCATAGTATATGAAAACTTGGCTTTCATGGTGCAAACATTTAGCAAGGAATCTTCTGCTTCACAATTTACATGAATGTGCTGCAATTGCAATAGTCAGCTTGCCTTTTTCATTGTCAATATATATACAATACTATTATTATCTGCAGAGACACAACAACCCGATCAAGTACAAAACTACAGTAAACACCATTTTGGGAACATTTAAAATACACACAATTGTCATTTCTGAACAAAAGGACGAATTGAAGAGTAATACAGCAATCCAGCATAGCATGCATCCACATGATGCGTTTGATTATGAAGAATATAATTATGTGATTCATATATTTCAGTCTAGATTTACTTTTGGTAATTCTGCATTACCTCCTGATGGTTTGGTTTTCCATTTCCCTCCTTCTTCCTCCTTTAGCACCTCCGTCCAGTATTCCTGCTTCTGTGACTGCTCCTCTTGCTCCATCTCTCTCCTTCCATTCCTTCCGTCTCCTTCCCTTCATTTTGCTCCTTCATTTCCAAAAGCTGCTGCTCCTCCTACCACCACTTCCACTTCTGCCTCTTCTTCTACCATGTCTTTACACAATTTGCTCCTCCTCCTCCTCTGCTGCTGCTGCTGCTGCTCCTCCTCCTCCTCCTCCTCCTCCTCCTCCTCCTCCTCCTCCTCCTCCTCCTTTTTTGCTCCTCCTCCTCCTTTTTTGCTCCTCCTCCTCCTCCTCCTCCTCCTCCTCCTCCTCCTCCTCCTCCTCCTCCTCCTCCTCCTCCTTACACCTCCTCCTCCTCCTCCTCCTCCTCCTCCTCCTCTTTCTTCCCCTCCTCCTTTTCTTCTTCCTGCTCCTCCTTCTGTCCTTTATCCTTTTTTGTCCTTCTCCTCCTGCTTCTCTTCCTCTTGTTCTCTTTGCTCCTGCTCTTTCTCCTGCTTCCGTTCCTTCCGCTCATTTTGCTGCTGCTGCTGCTGCTGCTCCTCCTCCTCCTCCTCCTCCTCCTCCTCCTCCTCCTCCTCCTCCTCCTCCTTATCCTTTTTTACTTTTTGTCGTACCTCGCGTCTTTGCTTCCTTCTGCACCTGCTCCCCCTGACTCTCCATTGTCTGCCACTGCCTCTTCTGTCTGCCTTGCAAAACTCCATGGTCACCGAATCCCGGTGTAAAAGAGTCCCATGGTTGTTTCTGACGCACTCCACACGCCTCGTGGCGCAGGAGGACTCCCGAAATGGCATTGAAGACATCAAGATAGAAGCCGCGGAATGCCGGGTATTTCGGACAAGTGTCACTTGAGAAGTTTTTCTTGGGGTCATGCATGATCGAGTCATTGTCAGAATCCTGAATGTGTGTCTGTTTACCGTGTTATGAGCTCATAACGCCCAGCCTTGAGTGTTTTGTCATTTTTATCTCCTTGTGCTTTGAGAGCAATTCAACACAATCATCTGTTATCCAATATTTTCTTTGTTTTGCTTCAGATGCTTCAGTTTTATTAGTAAACTTTTTTAAATAAACAGCTGGGGCCATGTGACAATCCTAGAAATATATTCTAAGGTTAGTAAAATACAATAAAAGTGATATCGTAGTAGGAAACACATCGTGGGAAGGCCTACATAGAATAGGGGACAGAAAAGAGTACACACACCCAAACAAGCACGCACCTACACACATACACGCACACACTCACATACACACACGCACGCACGCACGCACACAAACACACACACATACACACACACACAGACACATACACGCACACACTCACATACAGACACGCACGCAAGCACACAAACACACACAAACAGACACATACACGCACACACTCAAATACAGACACGCACGCACGCACACAAACACACACAGGCACACACAGGCACACACGTGCGCACACACACACATGCACGCACGCACGCAGGCGCATTTCACTTTTTCATTATTTCATACCTTCGTATTGGACAGTGTGCTTGAGTGTATATGTGTCATAAACTTGGCACATGTGTAGGTGTGGTAACTGTGTGTGCATGCGTGTAAATGTGTTCGTGCACGCGCGCGCGCGTGTGTGTGTGTGCGTGCGTGCACGAGTGTGTATGTGTGTGTGTGTGCGTTTCCGTGTGTGTCTGTGTGCGTGTTTGTGTGTGCTTGTGTGTGTGTGTGTATTTGTCTGTGTTTATGAGTCTGTTTGTGTGTGTGTGTATGGATGTGTTTATGTGTACGATAGTGTGTGTGTATGTGTATGTATGGGTGCGTGCGTGCGTGTACATGCATACGTATGTTTTTTTGCGTTTAATTGTTTGTTTGTTTGTGCGTGCGTGCCTGTGTCTCTGTGTATATGTGTGTGTGCGCGCGTGCGTATGTGTGTGTTTGTGCGTGTGCGTGTGTGTGTGCGCGAGTGTGTGTGTGTGCGTGTGTGCGTGTGTGAGTGAGTGTGTGTGTGTGTGTGTGTGTGTGTGTGTGTGTGTGTGTGTGTGTGAGTGAGTGTGTGTGTGTGTGTGTGTGTGTGTGTGTGTGTGTGTGTGCGTGTGTGAGTATGTGTGTATGTTTGATTGTCTAAGTTTTACACATTTTCATTTTTGCTTCTTCTCTCTCTCTCTCTCTCTCTCTCTCTCTCTCTCTCTCTCTCTCTCTCTCTCTCTCTCTTCACGTGACATTCAGCCCTTACAGACGGTACAATATATGGACTCTAGTCGCGTTTCCATGTATCCATGGCAGCGGCTTCTACAGGATGTGACGTTGCAGGGCAAGCATGGCGACCGGAAGCAGGAGCAGAAGAGAGGTTGGGGTCCACGTGACTGCATGGTTTTTCCCGTCATCCTCTGTGGAGCAAAAGAGACCGTGTCACTGTAGTCATGCCCCCCCAAAAGGATGCTTGAGTTAAAAGGCCAATTTTTACTTCCAGAGCACATAGCGAGCACTGTCGTCCGATCAGCTCGGCGAACCGCCTGAACGAGCAAAATTGCCGATGACTGCCAGTTTTGTGCATGGTGTTGCCCGTTGGCAGCAAGAAGATCCACTTTAACTTTGAGCGAGCGGTTCGCGGGCGAATAGCCAATCAATGCAGAGCTAGCGTGTGACGTGGTGCAACTGCCGTGATCTAGAATGGGAGCGCCCTTTGTTTTTGCTGATAGCGACGCAGTGGACCAACTGGTGAGTTTGAACCGTGAACATGAAGTTTTGCGAAACACGACCCACACATGCACGCTCGATACGTACGAGCTCACTCATTGTGAAATGGCGGTCGAGCCGCCTCCAGGCAGTGCGACGAACACACTAAGTGGAAGTCGTTCTATGACCACGCTCGGATTGTTCTCGCTGGTCGGCTC
>JAWQFJ010000879.1:42500-58393 GCA_034096865.1 Theodoxus fluviatilis | reverse complement strand
GACTCTAATTTGCCCCAATGAGATCTCTACTGAAATCAGTTGAAATGAATAATTTTGTTCAGCTTCTCCTTTGCTGAGTGTGCATCATTAAAGAGAAGTTTCTTGAATGCACATCTTGCATAGCCCTAACACAACCGAAGTGTAATATCACAACATGCACTGTCGCAGACTTCATTACACCAAGAATAGAGTCAGTTTATACTGTCTCTCGCCCGCCCCTGCCATCCCCCACCCCCCTCTTTTGCCCTCTCAGTCATCTATTTATCCATAAGTATACACGCAGAGTTTGTGTTTTAGCGAGCTTTGGAATTTGCGACACACGTGCGATGCAATCAGCGAAAGGCTACCATCTTCATTGTCAGCAAGCGGCGAAAAGAGCTGATGATAAGACGCGAACCATAGACTACTCTTTTCAATGTCGCACTCGCAAGAAATCCATTAACTCTGTTTAGGTAATTTGGGAGAATCATTTCGTCATTGGATTTTTTGCTCGTATTTCCGTCGACTAATAAACGCCTCCACCAATGAACAGTTTTGTTTTGCGCTTTCTATGGGTTTAGAAAAAATAAGGAAAGAGAGAAAAAGGAGCTACATAGAAAAGGAAGCAGTAATCTGCTTCCATATTGTCATTAATTCCTTTCCCAATCTTGATAATGTGGTATATAGCGGGCCACTGCACACTCCATCCATATATTCTCGGTGGTAAATTGCGTGTAACGTGTCAGTAAAATCGCAAACTTTCGAAGCCAGAGCAGAGTAAACTCGTTCGTGATATCAAAATCCTGGAGTATTAAAAAACAACAACAGGAACCCACGGAAGCTATATTTGTTTTCTGTCGATCCATTTTTTCAGCCCCGACCTGGGTGACTACTGTGCCAGAGGTTATTTGTCACCTTGCGTAGACATCGCCTCCAGAAAAGCCCCTATGACTTTTCTTCCTTTTGGTTCAGCTTCATGCAGGACGGGTATGGCCGGGGACGCGTTGTCGTCACTTCCGGAGTTATTTGTAGAAGCCACGTGCTTTCAGCCATGTTGGTAGGAGGCGAGCGCCGTCTGCTAAGTTGTGCTACGGGAGACGTGCAACCATGCCTACTTCTTGCTGCGTGAAAAATTGCTTTAACAACCAACAAAAAGAAAAAATTAAGAGGAGTCAAACGCTCCTACTACTTTATGCCATCAGAGAAAACCAATCTAGGTCCGATTGTACAAAGGGTGACCGAAGCTAGACGAAGAGGATGGAAAAAGAAGATTTACAGAATAGATCTGACCTTTCGAGACAAACACCCGGCGAGAATCAGAAGACATCTCCCACGAATCCTGCTACGAAGAATCGATAGACTTCCAAAGACCTATAATTCTTTAACTCTTCCAACGTGTACGCCGATGTTCCGAGTACAACAATTAAATATGTCCATGGCACGCACTCGTTGGCGGAGTGTTCCTCCGGATCAAGTTGGTCCTTCGTTAGCTGGTATGGATGGATGGATGGATGGATGGGTGGATGGATGGAGTTTTACGGCTTATCGGCCTTTGAAGGCTACGTAAGGCCACCGAGCACAAAAACCACTTGAATAGTTCCGAGTCAGCGCAAATCAAGTCACGATGTACTTAGTTATTCGCCTCTTACGAATCGCGATGGATGGATGGATTGAGTTTTACGGCATATCAGCCTTTGTAGGCTATGTAAGGCCATCAAGCACGACAATCGCTTGAATCGAGCAAACGGAAATCAAGTCACGATGTGCCTAGTTATTCGCCTCTTACAAATCGCGAAGGGAGACGCGGTGGGTCAATTCTTACACACACACACACACACACACACACACACACACACACACACACACACACACACACACACACACACACCCTAACCCACAGGGAGCGTCAGATGGTATGGATCGAGCCCGCCGATCACCTCAATTTTGTTGAGGTAAAATCGACAGGCATCGGGCTTGCGAAAGTCAACGTGACGCGTTTTCTTCCTCACGGACATTACCTTAGAAAGAAAAATGTATCAACTAACTCTAATTATTTTAGATGTTGGTTTCTTGGCACAGCCAGCTTACCATGTCGGAGCAGATAAACAAATAAGAGAAAAGCGAAACGATCACTCGTGCAATGAGTTTTGATGCGTGACCGGAACACTCCCCGCAGTATGTTTTGTTTGCTTTGTATGTAAGGTTTTAGCCTTAGCTGTAGGTGTAAAAATGGTCAGTTCTTAATATAATTGGTGAATTTAGTTGTCATGAAACTTTGTTTTGTGCTTTAATGCCATTTTCTTGTCATAATCTAGTTACACGTTACATTACGCCGAATGCGGGCAAGTTGATCATGCACCCATCGACTCGATGATCGTGAATTTTCTGTCCTCGCCTGACCAGAGAAACGAAATAGTCAATTCAAGCCAGAACTAAACAGTTATCTGCTGCCACTCATTCGAGCATTACGTGAAACATTATATCACACTAGCTCGATCGTCTGCTGGCGTAGTGGCTACGGTTCGATCGTGTTCGTCTGCTAGGTATGTACGGTGTGCACATGGTTTATTTACTTCTCTTCTGTGGGTTTTGTGAATTTTCTGTCCTCGCCTGACCAGGGAAACGAAATAGTCAATTCAAGCCAGAACTAAACAGTTATCTGCTGCCATTCATTCGAGCATTACATGAAACATTATATCACACTAGCTCGATAGTCTGCCGGCGTAGTGGCTACGGTTCGATCGTGTTCGTCTGCTAGGTATGTATGGTGTGGTTTGTTTACTTCTCTTCTGTGGGTTTTGTGCAGAAAGTATACGTGACAATAGTCTATTATGACTATTTTCGATTAGTTTTTTTAATCTAATTAAACTGTTTGCATGCTTTAATGCCATCCTTTTGCCACGATCTAGCGATAATCACTCCTCAACACAGACCCGAAACATACCCCAACATATAGCACCGGAAGTTTTGTAACCTACCATCAAGGCGCAGCTGATAATTACCATATGACCCCTAGTGAACTCTTCCCCGGCCAAATGCACGTCTTTTGTCGTTTCAAGAGTGTCCCAGTCGAAAATCCAAATCACGGCACATCTATACAAACCGTTATAAGTAGGCCTTTTGCATAGGAGGTTACGTAGAGGTCTAAGCCTACTGCACCCAGATAAACGTGGGCAGTGATTGAAGGTCAACGTCGCCACAGGACGAGCTAGACGTTCAGCTACACGTCACGCCACTACTCCCTCTCCGCGCAGACCATGCGCAGTTCGAATGAAAGGTAAATGAGCGTGGAGAGTAGGAAAGCATTCTTTCGTCGACAGTTACTAAAGCTGGAGATAAGCAAATTCTTATGACAACATATAGGAGCTCGAGGAGATCTTCGAAGACATTGATCGCCTGTAATGCAGTGTGCCTTAATATAGAAGTAGGCTACTGGTATCTAGCTGGCAAACATTTGCAACTGTGGCTCTGTAATAATCAGATGAGTTAATGCTATTAGCGTTACTTATGGATGAATTATGCGGCAGTCAGTTTTGACTGTTTTTTCTTCCATTGATTCACATGTCTAAAACTGGCCCAGGGCACGGAGCTGTGAACTTTTTTGTTACAAGTCCACACGCACAAGAAAGCACTTCTGTAGGGCACAGTGTGCTCAGAGAAGTCGGAAGAGGCTGAGGTCAATGCTAAAAAATCACTTGCAACGAAATAAAGCGCCTGTTGTATAGTCTGGAGCCGAGTGCAAGTGAAACGTGCAATGGCGTTGTGTCTGACGGGGGCACTGACCTCTTTTCAATCCTCGAAAAGTTCGTGAGTGCCCCTTGCTGGAGTGACTGATCACTTCCACGGCGCCACGTCCACTCAGCGCCGTCGATTATGTCTGTGGAGAAACGGCATGACGACGCACGGGTTGCACAGCTTGCGTCAACGTCCCTTGTAGATCTGCTGCTTCGAACCTGGTTTTTGCGTCGTGTGTGTGTGTGTGTGTGTGTGTGTGTGTGTGTGTGTGTGTGTGTGTGTGTGTGTGTGTGTGTGTGTGTGTGTGTGTGTGTGTGTGAGTGTGTGTGTGTGTGTGTGTGTGTGTGTGTGTGTGAGTGCGCGCGAGTGTTTGTGTAAGTATGTGTGTGAGTGATGATGATGATGATGATGATGTCTACTTGTATAGCGCACGTATCCATGCTGGCAGCATGCTCAAGGCGCTTGAGCCGATGTTGAGGCTGTCTCTCAGTGTGTAGTGTCTCAAGTCAATGAGACCAGTCTCCTGCTGCCAAGGGCGCTGGCACACTGTTTTCCACAAAGTGCGCGTGAGTGCTTGTGTAAGTGTGTAAGTGTGCGTGAGCGTGAGCTTGTGTGTATGTGCGTGTGTGTATGTGTGTGTGTGTAAGTGTGTGTGTGTGTGTGTGTGTGCGTGCGTGTGTGTGTGTGTGTGTGTGTGTGTGTGTGTGAGTGCGCGCGAGTGTTTGTGTAAGTATGTGTGTGAGTGCGCGTGAGTGCTTGTGTAAGTGTGTAAGTGTGCGTGAGCGTGAGCTTGTGTGTATGTGCGTGTGTGTATGTGTGTGTGTAAGTGTGTGTGTGTGTGTGTGTGTGTGTGTGTGTGAGAGAGAGAGAGAGAGAGAGAGAGAGAGAGAGAGAGAGAGAGAGAGAGAGAGTGCGCGCGAGTGTTTGTGTAAGTGTGTGTGTGTGTGTGTGAGTGCTTGTGTAAGTGTGTAAGTGTGCGTGAGCGTGAGCTTGTGTGTATGTGCGTGTGAGTGTGTGTGTGTGTGTGTGTGTGTGTGTGTGTGTGTGTGTGTGTGTGTGTGTGTGTGTGCGCGTGAGTGCTTGTGTAAGTGTGCGTGAGCGTGAGCGTGAGCTTGTGTGTATGTGCGTGTGTGTGTGTGTGTGTGTGTGTGTGTGTGTGTGTGTGTGTGTGTGAGCGCGCGCGCGCGCGCGCGACTGTATGAGTTAGAGAGAGAGATAGATAGAGAGAGAGAGAGAGAGAGAGAGAGAGAGAGAGAGAGAGAGAGAGAGAACGAACGAACTTTATTTTACAAGGGTAGTGAATTAGGCAGTAGTGTCTTTCTTACATTCAGCCCTTGAGGCAAAATATTCAAGTGTGGTGAGAGAGAGAGAGAGAGAGAGAGAGAGAGAGAGAGAGAGGAGAGAGAGAGAGAGAGAGAGAGAGAGAGAGAGAGAGAGAGAGAGCAAGTCTCTAATGCGTTCTCTCGATCAGCTCAACCAGTAGGAACTCCGTGCTTGGAATATCACGTACGTCCATCACAGATGCCTAAAAAAGTAGTTACGTAAAATCGTATAAACCATATCATTAGTGCCACCTCATTGATGATGGAAGGAGTTCCGTCAACGCTGGAGTGCTCATTAAGTGTTTGCTTGCGGTCACCCATTCTCAGCGCCAAGTGTCAAGGGTCACCACCATGGTCACGCTCTGCAGACAACCGAGCAGGTTTCTCTGGGGGTCTTTCGTGTTGTCCATTGACGAGCACACAAACTGCATGTAAAGAGATGGAGAACTACATACGCTTGTGTCACGCGTTCTAGATGATGGAGATCATATATGAAAGTAAATCGACATGAAATCATAGGGCTTTCAGTGCCTTATCGACTCACTCTGTGTCGTACTCTCTTGCAGTTTGAAGCAGGACATTGCATGTCGTAACACTAAAGTTTGTACGGGGAAAATTCTAATGAACGAAAACAAGACATAAGAATTTCGAGTGTTGCTCAACGCTTACAAACACCGCGACGAAAAATTACAAGTAAGAATTCAAACACGTTGCACGGAGTTTCCACTAAAGGTGATATGAAAAGTTCTGCAGTTTTGGCCGGTAATGACATGCTGTAAATAGGACATGCCAATGAAGCGTTTCCAAATCTGGTTCTTCGAACACTACGCCCATTGTACTCCGTGGCATTGCCACGCCTGAGACCCCAACGTGTCCATTGAGAGTGAACACAAACACGTTGTGCTGCAAGGGTGGAAAGGCAGACAACAGACACAAAACACACCGTTTGATCTTGCGGGACATCTTGCCCGCAGTCCTCAAACCGATGGCATTTTCCACACAACCTGGCGCAGGCCCAGCGTGCAGTCGGCGCTTTTCGAGAGAAAATCACTGTTTAGACCGGACCCAACGAGGAGTCGGCAGTAAGGCGGTGCCCACTTCAACAGAGAAACCCACACATTTCATCGGACACCAATTAGACACATGGCGTGAAGAGATCGGAGACGGAGCTGTTATCTGACACGGGTAGCCTTTGGTGGGCGGCTTCAGGGCCATGGCACTGTGGGAGGGGCGGTGGTAAACACACACGCAGACACCAATGCCCTCCCCACCCCCTCCCCGCCCCCCCCCCCCCCCCCCCCCCCCCCCCCCCCCCCCCCCCCCCCCCCCCCCCCCCCACCCCCCCCCCCCCCCCCCCCCCCCCCCCCCCCACCCCCCCCCCCCCCCCCCCCCCCCCCCCCCCTCCCTTCCCACCCCCCCCCCGACCCCCCCCCTCCCCCCCACCCCCTCCCCCCCGCCCCCACCCACCCCCCCTCCCCACCCCCCCCCTCCCCCCCCCCCCCCACCACCCCCCTCCCCTCCCCCCCCACCCCCCCCTCCCCCCCCCCCACCCCCCACCCCCCCCAACCCCCCCCCCACCTCCCCCCCCCCACCCCCCCACCCCCCACCCCCCCCCCCCCCCCCCACCCCCCCCCCACCCCCCCCCCCTCCCCCACCCCCCCCCCTCCCCCCACCCCCCCCCCCCCCCCCACCCCCCAACCCCCCCCCACCCCCCCCCCCCCCCCACCCCCCCCCCCCCCCCCCCTCCCCCACCCCCCCACCCCCCCCTCCCCCCCCCTGCCCCTCCCACCCCGACCTCCCCGCCCCCCCCACCCCCTCGGCCCCCCCCCCCCCCCCCCCCCTCCCCCCCCCTCCCCCCCCCCCCCACCCGCCCCCTCCGCCCCCCCTCCCCCCACCAACCCCCCCCCCCCACCCCCCCCTCCCCCTTCCCGATCCCTTCCTCTCCCCCCGCCTGCCCTCCCCCCACAGCCCCCTCCCCTACCCCCCACTCTCCCTCGACCCCCCCACCGGTCCCTCCCCCCGCACCCCCCCTCCCCGCCCGCCCCTCCACCCCGCCTCCCCCCCCCCCCCGCACCCACCCCCCGACCCCCCCGCTCGCCCCCCCCCTCCCCCCCCCCCCCCCCCGCCCCTGCCCCCCTCCCCCCCCCCCCCCCCCCTCCCCTCCGACCCCCCCCCACCCCCCCCCCCCCCCCCCCCCCCCCCCCCCCGACCCGCCCCCCCCCCCCCCAACCCCCACCCCCCCCCCCCCCCTACCCCCCCCCCACCCTCCTTCCCTCCCCCCCCCCCTCCCGCCATGTCCTCTCCCCCCCCCCCCCCCCCCTGCCCCCCCCCCCCCCCCCCCTCCCTCCCCCCCCCCCCCCCCCCCCCCCCCCCCCCACCCCACCCCCCCCCCCCGCCCCCCCCCCCCCCCAACCACCCTCCTCCCCCTCCGCCCCCCCCCCAACCCCCCTCCCTCCCCCCCCCCCCCCCCCCCCCCCCCCCCCCCCCCCCACCCCCCCCCCCCCCCCCCCCCCCCCCCCCCCCCCCCCCCCCCCCCCCCCCCCCCCCCCCCCCCCCCCCCACCCCCCCCCCCCGCCCCCCCCCCCCCCCCCCCCCCCCCCCCCCCCCCCCCCCCCCCCCCCCCCCCCCCCCCCCCCCCCCCCCCCCCCCCCCCCCCCCCCCCCCCCCCCCCCCCCCCCCCCCCCCCCCCCCCCCCCCCCCCCCCCCCCCCCCCCCCCCCCCCCCCCCCCCCCCCCCCCCCCCCCCCCCCCCCCCCCCCCCCCCCCCCCCCCCCCCCCCCCCCCCCCCCCCCCCCCACCCCCCCCCCCCCCCCCCCCCCCCCCCCCCCCCCCCCCCCCCCCCCCCCCCCCCCCCCCCCCCCCCCCCCCCCCCCCCCCCCCCCCCCCCCCCCCCCCCCACCCCCCCCCCCCCCCCCCCCCCCCCCCCCCCCCCCCCCCCCCCCCCCCCCCCCCCCCCCCCCCCCCCCCCCCCCCCCCCCCCCCCCCCCCCCCCCCCCCCCCCCCCCCCCCCCCCCCCCCCCCCCCCACCCCCCCCCCCCCCCCCCCCCCCCCCCCCCCCCCCCCCCCCCCCCCCGGCCCCCCCCCCCCCCCCCCCCCCCCCCCCCCCCCCCCCCCCCCCCCCCCCCCCCCCCCCCCCCCCCCCCCCCCCCCCCCCCCCCCCCCCCCCCCCCCCCCCCCCCCCCCCCCCCCCCCCCCCCCCCCCCCCCCCCCCCCCCCCCCCCCCCCCCCCCCCCCACCCCCCCCCCCCCCCCCCCCCCCCCCCCCCCCCCCCCCCCCCCCCCCCCCCCCCCCCCCCCCCCCCCCCCCCCCCCCCCCCCCCCCCCCCCCCCCCCCCCCCCCCCCCCCCCCCCCCCCCCCCCCCCCCCCCCCCCCCCCCCCCCCCCCCCCCCACCCCCCCCCCCCCCCCCCCCCCCCCCCCCCCCCCCCCCCCCCCCCCCCCCCCCCCCCCCCCCCCCCCCCCCCCCCCCCCCCCCCCCCCCCCCCCCCCCCCCCCCCCCCCCCCCCCCCCACCCCCCCCCCCCCCCCCCCCCCCCCCCCCCCCCCCCCCCCCCCCCCCCCCCCCCCCCCCCCCCCCCCCAACCCCCCCCCCCACCCCCCCCCCCCCCCCCCCCCCCCCCCCCCCCCCCCCCCCCCCCCCCCCCCCCCCCCCCCCCCCCCCCCCCCCCCCCCCCCCCCCCCCCCCCCCCCCCCCCCCCCCCCCCCCCCCCCCCCCCCCCCCCCCCCCCCCCCCCCCCCCCCCCCCCCCCCCCCCCCCCCCCACCCCCCCCCCCCCCCCCCCCCCCCCCCCCCCCCCCCCCCCCCCCCCCCCCCCCCCCCCCCCCCCCCCCCCCCCCCCCCCCCCCCCCCCCCCCCCCCCCCCCCCCCCCCCCCCCCACCCCCCCCCCCCCCCCCCCCCCCCCCCCCCCCCCCCCCCCCCCCCCCCCCCCCCCCCCCCCCCCCCCCCCCCCCCCCCCCCCCCCCCCCCCCCCCCCCCCCCCCCCCCCCCCCACCCCCCCCCCCCCCCCCCCCCCCCCCCCCCCCCCCCCCCCCCCCCCCCCCCCCCCCCCCCCCCCCCCCCCCCCCCACCCCCCCCCCCCCCCTCCCCCCCCCCCCCCCCCCCCCCCCCCCCCCCCCCCCCCCCCCCCCCCCCCCCCCCCCCCCCCCCCCCCCCCCCCCCCCCCCCCCCCCCCCCCCCCCCCCCCCCCCCCCCCCCCCCCCACCCCCCCCCCCCCCCCCCCCCCCCCCCCCCCCCCCCCCCCCCCCCCCCCCCCCCCCCCCCCCCCCCCCCCCCCCCCCCCTCCCCCCCCCCCCCCCCCCCCCCCCCCCCCCCCCCCCCCCCCCCCCCCCCCCCCCCCCCCCCCCCCCCCCCCCCCCCCCCCCCCCCCCCACCCCCCCCCCCCCCCCCCCCCCCCCCCCCCCCCCCCCCCCCCCCCCACCCCCCCCCCCCCCCCCCCCCCCCCCCCCCCCCCCCCCCCCCCCCCCCCCCCCCCCCCCCCCCCCCCCCCCCCCCACCCCCCCCCCCCCCCCCCCCCCCCCCCCCCCCCCCCCCCCCTCCCCCCCACAGCCCCCCCCCCCGGCCCCCCCCCCAAGGACCCCCCCCCCCTCCCCCCCCCACCCCACCCCCCCCCACCCCCCCCCCCCCCCCCCCACCTCCCCCCACCACCTCCCCCCTAACAACCCCGCCCCGCCCCCCCCCACCCCTCCCCCCCCCCCCCCCCCCCCCCCCACCCCCCCGCCCCCCCCCCCCCCCCCTCCTCCCTCCCCCCTCCCCCCCGCCCCCCCTCCCCCCGGCCCCCCCCCCCCTCCCCCCCCCCCTCCCCCCCCGTGTGCCCCCCCACCCCCCGCCCCCCCCCCCCTCCCCACCCCCTCCCCCCCCCCCCCCACCCCCCCCCCCCCCCCACCCCCCCCTCGCCCCACTCGCTCCTCCCCTCCCCACCCCCTCGGCCCCTCGCCCCCCCCCCCTTGCCCTCTCACCCCCCTCGCCTCACTTGCCCCCTTGCCCTCTCACCCCCCTCGCCTCACTTGCCCCCTTGCCCTCTCACCCCCCTCGCCTCACTTGCCCCCTCGCTCCACTTGCCCCCCTCGTCCCCTCACTCCCTTCGCCCCCAACTTGCCCTCCTCTCAGCCCCCTCTCGCCCCCCCACGCCCCGCTTTGGCCGCCCTTCCGTTCCCCACTTGCCCCCCTCGCCCCCTCATCCCCTCGCCCCCCTCGCCCCACTTGCCCCCCTCGTCCCCTTCGCTCCACTTGCCCCTCTCCCCACGTCGCCCCCCTTGCCCCCCTCACCCGCCTCGCCCCCTTACCCCTCTCGCCCCCCTCACCCCACTTGCCCCCCTCGCTCCACTTGCCCCCCTCGCTCCACTTGCCCCCCTCGCTCCACTTGCCCCCTCGCTCCACTTGCCCCCCTCACACCGCTCCCAACTCCTACCCCTGCTCGCCCCCCGCACCCACACTCTGCCCCACTTGCCCCCCTCGCTCCACTTGCCCCCTCGCTCCACGTGCCCCACTCGCCCCACTTGCCCCCCTCGCCTCACTTGCCCCCCTCGCCCCACTTGCCCCCCTCACTCCACTTGCCCCCCTCGCTCCACTTGCCCCTTCGCCGCCCACTTGCCCAACTTCGCCTTCCCACTGCCTCCCCCTCGCCTTCACTTGCCCCCCTCAGTCCCCACTTGCCCCCCTCACGTCCCTTGCCCCCTCTGCTCCACTTGCCCCCCTCGCTCCACTTGCCCGCTCGCCCCACTCGTCCCCCCGCGCCCCACTTGCCCCCCTAGCCTTCCCTTCGCCCCCTCGGCCCCACTGTTCCCTCCGCCCTCCCTCGCCACCCTCGGACCCACTTGCCAGCCCCTCGCCCCACTTGTCTCCCTCACTTGCCTACTCATCGCCCCACTTGGCACCCCTCGCCCCACTATGCCCCCACGTGCCTACCTCGCCCCACTGCCCCCCCTCGCCCCACTTGCCCCCCTCGCCCCACTTGCCCCCCTCGCCCCACTTGCCCCCCTCGCCCCACTTGCCCCCCTCGCCCAACTTGCCCCCCTCGCCCAACTTGCCCCCCACAGCCTGTCTTATCTGGTTTGACACGGCTAGCTTGATGCATATGCATTTGGAAGGAACAGGCAACAAACACAAAACCTGACGACAGTTGATACTGGTCAGCAAGTCAAAATGCGCCAGGATGCATCGTGCATGTGGGCAGCGGCAACAAATTCGAAGAAAATATCAAGATGCAGGTACTATGGAATGGTGGAACGAGGGGGAGAACACTAAGGTATGTAGTGCGAGTATGTAAGTGCGTTGTGTGTATGGGAATGTATATGTGCGCGCGTGTATTTGCCGCTTGCAGGCTGCCGTGGTGGGGTGTGTGCTGTCGTTGGGTTGCAGCGCGCGCGTGCGTTTGTGTGTGTATGTGCGCGCGCGCGTGTGCGTGTGAGTATGAGTATTTGTGTGTATTTGTGTGAAGGGATTGTTGACATACGGTGACTTTTCTCCCATGTTTATCATGCGTGTGACAATCATTGTCAGTTACACATTTCTTGCAATTGCGCACATGGCTTTTCTGTTTCCATCAGAACATAATACAGCCTTCTTTTTGAGTTGCAGCCCGTCCTTAGCTACAGCCCTATCACTTCCGAAAGTGTCCTCTGCTTTCCTTACTTCCGAAAGTGTTCTCTGCTTTCCTTACTTCCGAAAGTGTTCTCTGCTTTCCTTACTTCCGAAAGTGTCCTCTGCTTTCCTTACTTCCGAAAGTGTCCTCTGCTTTCCTTACTTCCGAAAGTGTCCTCTGCTTTCCTTACTTCCGAAAGTGCTCTCTGCTTTCCTTACTTCCGAAAGTGTCCTCTGCTTTCCTTACTTCCGAAAGTGTCCTCTGCTTTCCTTACTTCCGAAAGTGTCCTCTGCTTTCCTTACTTCCAAAAGTGTTCTCTGCTTTCCTTACTTCCGAAAGTGTCCTCTGCTTTCCTTACTTCCGAAAGTGTCCTCTGCTTTCCTTACTTCCGAAAGTGTTCTCTGCTTTCCTTACTTCCGAAAGTGCTCTCTGCTTTCCTTACTTCCGAAAGTGTCCTCTGCTTTCCTTACTTCCGAAAGTGTCCTCTGCTTTCCTTACTTCCGAAAGTGTCCTCTGCTTTCCTTAGTTCCAAAAGTGTTCTCTGCTTTCCTTACTTCCGAAAGTGTTCTCTGCTTTCCTTACTTCCGAAAGTGTTCTCTGCTTTCCTTACTTCCGAAAGTGTTCTCTGCTTTCCTTATTTTTCCTTATACAATCGATGGCTTCCTACCCTTCTTGAAAATTTTCACCACAGCATATTAACATGACAGAAACAGCAAAGCAAAACTATGCTAGGCTTTAATTTATGTTCAGCAGTGCTTATACATCTGTTCATGAACCTCTTGCTTTAATTTTTAAAATGTTAAGCACAAATTTTTCATTCTCCCATAAAAACGTACGTAACCAGCCTGACGAGATCGAAATAGCACGCAACACAAAAGCAAACAGCAGGAATTGGATAATTCAAGATGGCGTCAGTTTCTGGCCACGTGATACTCACTGGGGCGAAGGTCGCGTGGGGCCAGGGTCTCCAGGTCAGCAGGGGGTCGGGTGGAAGGGGGAGGGGAGAACCCGGCTGTGGAACACAAGCAGGCACACACTGCGTGGAGGCGCGGGCCAAGACAAACAGGGCGGGCGCGTTCCCCAGGACCGTGATAGGCGAGCAAAGGCAATCAATCCAAAAGGCACTTCCGGTCTCCTTATTTTTAAAAGGTGATCGCTGTAAGCATACATCACGTCCAATCAGTCAGTACTTTTATTTTTTTTAATCGTTTCCAAAACGAGACTGTGGCGAGACAACGCTTTTTCATACCTTCTGTTTATTGTTATTATTTAACAGGTGTCTGCTGAGCCGTAGCTTTAGTGGTTTTCCCTTGCCCTGAGCCGGTGTTAGCAGAGAAATGACCCCGTGTAAAGAAAGTGACTTGGAAGTGTTATGAGTGGTGGACTCCACTGGCGTTTTCACGCTAACCAATCTATGACTTTCAGCTAGTGAACTGATCAATCAGAGCGGAGTGGAATGAGCAGTGGGGATTGGACAGAGTGAACATTGTGACGTCAGTGAATGCATTTAAGCAAGTGTCGCCGGATGTTCGTGGCGTCATTACATTTATTTTTAGCGAAGCAGTATCCTCGGAGATGTTGGCGCCCTGCTTAGTGTAGGTTTTTCCCCTTTGGCGGTGGCCATGTCAGAAAGTGGAAGAAGAAGAATGATAGCGGAGAGAAACCTCAGCCCGCCCGGAACCGACTGGAAGAGAACCCCTTTGCCAGGGGGTAGAGAAATGGTGGATGGCCAGCCTGCCTGCCTGCCTGCTTGCTTGCTTTGCTGAAGCGAGGCGGCCTGTCTCGCCGGAAAGAAGACCGACTCCTTTCCAGAGAAGAAGAAGGAGGACCCCGTTCTCTCCATCTGTACGACCCAGAAGTAGAGCGCCCGAGAGAGAGAGAATGTCACGTCTCCGACCCTTTTCATCGTTGTGGTGATTTTCTCCCGGGTCACCGGCTGCAATGTCGGTGCACTCAAAACCCCCCCTTCCCCGGCCTCAACCCCTGTGTAAAGCGCATTAGGCGTGGGGTGCAGGCCCGTGCAACCACGGCTCCACGTTTCATCAAGAGGTCAGTTAAGTACAATTAGTTTATCACCTCGGCTCAGGGCAGACATTTTCTTTTCCTTGTTTGTTTTTATTTCTCATTGTGAGTTTTGAATACTGAATTGCTGATTGATTGTGCTTGCATTTGATGCATACTGTGGTGCTTGCCGCCCATTCCCCTTTCTAGGGTAATTGCATTCTGAATAATTAAACAATATCCATTTGAATTGATACTGGTTTTGCCATTCCTTCATTGTCAGACAGTTTCCATCAGTAGTTTGAGTGAGGAAATGAAGGTGCGTGCATTGGTTCTTCAAGATTTCACCCCTAGACATTGAAATAAGCCAGTTAATTTATTCAGTTGGGATAAATTAAATTAGATTAAAGAACAAGAACGTCACAGAGACATTAGGCAGTCATAGTGCGTCCTCCACGAACTTCGAATTGGCCATAATTCGTATCTAAATGAGGGTGCGCGCGCATCACAAGAAAGTGACGAACTAATGCGCATGCGAAGAGGTCACGACAAGAGGTGAACCCGCCAACTATTTGCAAATTTCAAAGGCCGACTTGTTGCCGGTTCGCTCACAAAACGCTCTATTTTGGGATACTAGCAACCCATCCAAAGAAAATATAAGCCATGTACAGCATTAATTTATCAAAGGTGTATGTTGAATGCATCAATAGATCGTGAAAGCTCCTACAGTTGACACATCGAATGCAGGTCAACGCATCCACGCCGAAGCATGTGTTGCCATCGTTTGTGTTGACATGATTTTACGCTCTCGTCACTTTCTTGTGATGCGCGCGCACCCTCATTTAGATACGAATTATGGCCAATACGAAGTTCGTGGAAGATGCACTATGACTGCCTATTGCCTCTCTTTTTCGTGCCAATGTTGATACTGACTCTTGTACGCTTACAGCGATAATTTCAATAAAAGAAAACCGGAAATGTATGTTGGGTTGTCTTCGATAGCATATGATAGTCCTGGGAAACGCACCTCAGGCATAGACAGGCACAGCGGCACGAACAAACCCACTTTGGAATGGAAGCACAAACCATTCGATAATGCAAAAGGAGCAGTGGCCACGTCACTTCACGTCGCAATTAAGGCGTTGTAGAGCTCTGTATTCCCAGTGTAAGACGTGAGATGTTTCGATGCCCTCTCCATCAGCTCCAGTGCCGTGGTCGTCGCGATTCCTGAGTCTGCTCCAGAAGTAGCAACCAGTGTGATTGTACATGACTAAACCTGGCTAAATTGTTTCAAAAAAGAATGACAGAATAAGAATTCTCAGCTATTCAAATATTTAGTTTTTGCTACCCTATCCAGAGAGCATAAGCATGTTTACAGCGCACGTAATTACCGGAAATACTTGTGAGTGTGCGCGTGAGCCCAACTCGACTGGAAACTTGTTTTCGACTTGCAGCCGCCATCTTTGCAATGGCAAGTGGAGATTTGTCAAAAAACTTGCCAGGCGTAAGGCCGCCCTAATTGGCTAGGGGTCAAAGGCCAATATCTTGTCACACAGAAGTGACAGACCCATCAGGGAATTGACTGCCTCATCCACAACCCTCAGCAGGCAGCCTAGTGGTGTCATGCACTCATTCAGTGGGCGTTCCAAAGTTGTCTGAAGACTATGTAAAACTTTCACCGTGTGCTATTGTGACATTCTAGTTGTCTGAAGAATATGCAAAGCTTTCACTGTGTGCTATTATGACATTCAAGTTGTCTGAAGACTATGTAAAACTTTCACTGTATGCTATTATGACATTCAAGTTGTCTGAAGACTATGCAAAGCTTTCACTGTATGCTATTATGACATTCAAGTTGTCTGAAGACTATGCAAAGCTTTCACTGTATGCTATTATGACATTCAAGTTGTCTGAAGACTATGCAAAGCTTTCACTGTATGCTATTATTACAACCTGCTCCCAGTGACAGTTTTCTTTTCTTTGTTGTTTTATGCAAACACTATTAATATTTTAACTGTAAGACCAACGTTGGGTCAGATGAAATAAGGTTTTCAATTATTCTACCGAATTTTACAAGTATGTGTCGCGCAGAATGTGCCTCTGGCGTGATCTTTATGGGTCTACAAAGTTATGAAAATTAGGCTTTGGTCCCTTTCAGAAACATATAATAGTAACTGATCTCAGATCTCTACTTCCTGTACCGAAATACACGAGATAAATGTGTGGATTTTTAAAAAAGAAAACAGAGCTCGTCCTTCCAGTTTAACTCAAGCTCTGTA